>VYXC01000510.1:511801-627233 GCA_013397175.1 Platysteira castanea
GAGGGTGATGGCGGGAGGGGAGGGCGAGCGGGGAGGAAAGGTCGCTGTCGTGGTGATGGGGGCAGGCTCAGACCGCCCGCGCCACCCAGGCCCCTCCGCCCGTGGTAAACAAAACCGAGGGTTTTGTTTACGGAGCAGTTGCGGCGGCGGAGGCGGCGAGACCGCGAGTACTCCTGCACTGGCCGGACAACAACCTGGGTTCCCTCCAGCCCTGCTCCTCCAGTACTCAACAGTGACAAAATGTGGTAAAAATGCAGAAAACAACATCCCCTCTCGCTCAAAAAGAAAAATAAAAAAGGGCAAAAAAGCAGAGGCGCCGAGGCAGCGAGTGCTACGCTGTCCGAACAACAGGCTGTGCTCCCTCCAGCACCAAACAAAGCTAAAATGTGGTGAAAATGCGATAAAAACTCACTGAAAACACCCGACTTTCTCTCCGAAAGAAAAATAAAAACGGGCAAAAAAACCCAGAGGCGGCTTTTGGAGCGGTGAGACCACAAGTGCTCCTACACTGACAGAACAACAGGCTGTGCTCGCTCCAGCCCTGCACCTCAAGCATCCGACAAAGACAAAATGTGGTAAAAATACGGTAATAAAAGTGCAGTAAAAGCACACCCACTCTCTCTAAAAGAAAAATCTAAAAAGGGGGGCTAACAAGCAGCAGCGTGTTGTGTGGTTACCCCTGTGCTTTTGGGGCAACTTTTCCAGAAAGGCCACTCGAGTTCCTGGCCAGATTTTGAAATCAGGAAGTCTAAGCAATACTTGAGCAGAAGCAAAAGCAAAATGGGTTGTGAAAAAGTTAACAAATCGTCCTTAACATTGAGGCTTAGTGTTCAAATAAGTTGTTTCCAGTGTTGGGATCTTAAGAGGGGTGAAGTTTTTAAGAGTGAAATACAGACATGAAACCATTCGTACAATCTTTATGGATGTCCCAAATTTTCTAAATTTGGCTAACAAGTGATGCTCTGTCCTAATAAAGCTTCCTACATAAAGTAAAATTCCCTAAAGACAAGACCACCATTGTCCCATACAGAAAACTGCCGGTGCTTTGCAGACACAGCAAAAATCTCAGATAAAAAAGAACCCTGAAACAACAGCAACCTCACCATAAAATGAAAAAAAAAGAAAGAAAACCAAAAACCACAGCCAAAAATGAACAGACATAAACAGGCCCCATGGTAGCCGTGATCTTAACTAGTCTGAGACTTAATTGCTATATTTGGGGATTTGGTTTTATTGTTGTTTGTTTGTTTGTATTGGGGCTTAAGTTTCTAGCTATAATGTTTGAATTAAGAGTATGGCAAGCTTTTTTCCTCTAATCTATGGCAGGAAATGGGACTTCCTGGGTGAATTATCAAAAAATATGTAGTATACTATTTATTCTGCGTATTTTACCCTTGATTTTTTAAATTTTCACAAGCAATTCTTTTAAATTTGCATTTTGTATCTCCCCTATTTTTGTACCACAGAGGTCCAGTTGTAGTTTGTCATGCATTCATTGTATTTTTTACTACATGATGCAGTAAAAGACGTCTAAAGGAGTTTAAAAGTTAGTCAGACCAGAGTGATGTGTAGGCATAGATTTTGATAAATGCAGTCAGAATAAATTTGGTTTGTAGTTGTGTTAAGGCAATCAGCTTTATCTGAGAGACATTTGATAATTTACTACACAAAATAGCTTGATTTCTAGCTTCGGATAATGAGTATTTTGGTTCCAGCTAAGATTTCTGCTCTATTTACTATTGCACAGTTTACAGCTATAATGCTAAGAACTGTTTTCAGCAGTTCAGTCTAAATTACAGCAGCTATTGCTTGGAATGAGCCTGCTGCATTTTGTTGGCAGCAGAGGCCTACAATTAATATGTTTAAATATGAAGGGTTTCAGTCGAAGTCTTGTTTAGAGAATAAACTTGCTTTCAAAGAAATGGTTTGGGTTTGAGATTGTTTACTGAACTTGGATTAGAAACCTCTTGGGCCACTGAGAACTGTTTATTGCAATTCTCCCAGTGATAATTGGTATACATTTGAGAGATTATTTTGTAAATATTTATGGGCCCATCACAGGACAACTATTAAACGGGAACGAATGTGAAATCCAGTCAGCATCACCATGATGCATCATCATCAAAATGATCTGCTGTGAGTCAGGTCTGAAACTTGCCAAGATCTACATAAAGCATCTCAATCCCATAAACATAAACAACATAAAACTGAGGAAATAATTCTCTAAGCTTTCATTTTAATGAAAATCCCCGAATCGTGAAGGTTGGAAGAGACCTTCAAGGTCCTCTAGTCCAGCCATCACCCCAGCAGCACCATAATCACCCCTGAATCCTAAAGTGTTGCAAAAACCTAAAGCTGCCAACACGAGAAGGCTGAGAAACATTATGATAAATGGCTTTAGCAGAGGCTACAGGAGTGGGTGGGGTAATAAGTTTCTGTTTCCTCTCCTGATTAGGCCTTTGCTTCAGTGCAGGAAAACACCCTGAAGACTCATAGTAAGGTAGTGGTGTTTAGTCTGTTAAACAACCCATGTAGTCATATATATTCATATATAAATATTGTGAGTGTGCTCAGGCACTTTGGGGATTGTTTTCATTGGTATATGTATTTTTGTTCATATTTTTTCAGTGGTAGAATGGTTCATGATAAAGGAGTAGGAGATTTGGGATTAACCTCTGAATGTTGCCTAACTAAATCAATAATGGTTTTGTTTGCACAGGCCTCAATAAGGCAAGGATTCCACCCTTGACCATAGGAAAAGTTTCTCATTTTATATTCATTTGTGATGTATCGAATTGGAACTTCAACCCGCCTGTAAAGGAGCAGCGTGTTAACAAACAGTGCAGCTCTGGGCAAATTAAGTTGAACACTTGCATTCTGGGAAGTTTTGCAAAATGTTTATCTTTAGAAACAGCTTTTAAAAAATACTCAAGGCTATCAACCATGCTGGGCTCAGCAATAAGAAGAGGGACACAGATACATGCAGACTGACTCCAGTTCTCTAAACAGGAGAAGGAGAAAAAAAAACACATTGAAACTTTGATCTCCACAACAGTGCAACAAGTTTCCTTTCTGTATTGTATGTGAATTTATAAATAAGACTCATTATTGACTAAGGGAAGTTGATGCAATTCTCCAAGAAATGGGTCGTATATGTAGAGTTTTGGCTACTGTGCCTTCTGCTGGGCTGCTTACCTTGCCATTTCTGCAGCACGGCTGTTTAATTACTCCAGCAGAAAGCCCTTGGAACAGTTGAGTTTCTGAAGGATTATGGAAAACACAGACTACAGGATTTCCAAGTATTTGTAAGATAGACATATTTCTATGTCTATGCTTGAAGGAGTTGTAAATGTTTAAACAGAAACTGACTTTAATTCTAGAGAAAGATAGAAAAGTTTAAATTTTAAATGAATTATTCCAAATACAAAGAAAAGCCACGTTCATCCCCTGGGTACTCACTTACTCACAAGCGGTTTCCAGAAGGCTTCTGGCTTTTAAACTTGTATCCTTAGTCTTCAGACAGAGGTTATGGGGCAGAGTGACTTCTGCAGGGATCTCCACAGGATGAGAGGGACAGAACATACCTTCCCCTGGTTCCTATGTGACAACCTGCCCTGCATGAAGGGAAAAACTTGGCCTCAATCCCCATTTCTGGCACATGAACAATGCTACATCCCTATATCATGAAGGCACTCTGGTACCTGAGGAAAAAGACACAAATGAAACACGTGGCAAATGCAAAACAGACAGAGCCCAAAGGCTTTGAAGTGTCAGCACAAACAAGTATACATGTATATATGTGTGTATATGTATATATAATACACATAAATACATATGTATATATATAAAGAATGAAAAAACATTAACTTTCCAACCTTATTTTTGCAACCAACACATGATTTTTACGCCCGTGGCTGACAGTGTGCGCAACTCCCTGCAGTAGATGAAATTAACATTTAAAAATTATTTATTTATTTATTTGTAAAACAGGCTGAAGAGGTTGCTGGTCTGGAGTGAACAAGCATTGGAGCCATGGGACACAGGCAGGCAGGGATCAGCAGTGAGGCTGTTGACTGGGCCAGTGGCAAATGAGGCCCTGCACCAAGGCACAATATTGCACCCACCCCCAGTTTTTTAAATTGTGTTAAAAATTCACTGCAGTATGGGGGAATATTTAAGAAAAATAACTAGAGTGAGTTTGGACACATATTTGTAACAAATATTTGTAACACTGGGATATGTAGAATAGATGATAAAATTCTTACCAGAATACAGACACTAAAGATACGATGTTATTTAACATGGCATTCATAGTCTGTCTCTTGTATTTGGTGCTACTGCTATCCTCCCACCTCTCATCTTATTCTAGAAAAAAAAAATCTAATTACTCCAAAGATGCAGGCCTAAACCAGAAGTGATAAATGAAGAAGTCAGCTTGATGCATCTAGCAAAAGATGAGCTCACATATTTTGGCTTTAGGAGCCAGTATCACTGCATATCTACTCTCAATAAAATTGACTTCTTCTCTGATTAAACCTGTTCAACTAGTCCTGTTTATTGTTTTTTAAAATACGGTAATTTAAATATTAATTAACTCTTTGAACTTAAACATCTGTATTTCTAATAACATGTTAAAATATATATACATGTACTTAGTGTATCCACTGCGGTTTATGAAGCTGGAGGGTTTAAACTGATTCAGATGTGGTGTTTACTCTTTAGAAGAGATTTCTAAAAACCGAACTAGCATACATGCATCAAGTTCAGCATTTCCAGAAGTATTAGTAATAAGTATTAGAGCAGAACTTCAATATATGTGTGATCCTAGGCATTGTTCATTGCTTAACATTTAAAATCCTTGTTTCAAAAAGTATCCACATAGATTTAGTTTTGTTAAGAGCAATTTCAGTACATTAATCAAGATGCTTCGGGGCAGAACTTGTATATACAAACTTATGCCTCCCTCATCTCCACAAATCTCTCTTACCTTCCTTCCCTACATTTTACAGTCGGCCTGTGCATTCCCTGGCCATGGCTGTATATGGGGACCATTTACAGCACAACAACAAATTTGTGTCCGAATTCTTGGTTAAGCACTGAGCACCCAACAGCTGGAACAGAACTGCTGAAAGACATTGTCAGTGTGAAAACTTTCAGTGAGCCAGTACCTGGAGACAGATAAGCAGCAAAGATAATTACTTTAGAACCTTCTCTTTGTCTCTCTCCCTTGTTTCTCTCTGGTGTTCCCATATACCAGGCAGGACGAGCTCAGCCCAAAACATGAGTTAGG
The DNA here is from genome assembly GCA_013397175.1 of Platysteira castanea. Lineage (NCBI taxonomy): Eukaryota > Metazoa > Chordata > Aves > Passeriformes > Platysteira > Platysteira castanea. The sequence goes on from VYXC01000510.1 coordinate 517,092, forward strand.
GCAAGTAGAGCCTAATGGCAGATTTCTCATTTAATTAAAGGAGAAAGGATAATTAGGATGATTCCTAACCTAAACTATACTAAACACCGAATTCATAATGAATTCTGGAACTAGGCAGACAGCCAGTTTTCAGACACTTCTATGCTTAATTTTAACTGCAGAACAATCTCTGGTGTTATTGCAGTAGTTGTCTGTTCCCGCCATGGATACCTCTGCAGTTTTTGAGTTTCACAAAGCAGTCACAGGCATTCCCAAGGGTCAGTGTTCTGGAAAAAAGTGACTTGGATAGTTAAAAAAAAAAAAAGGATTTCTGTTAGGACCAATTCCCACACAATGTTTGTTTGTTCAGTGCACAAAAGGAAACTGCACTTTGTTCTCCAAGAAAGTTGGTGGTGCCACAGACATCGTTACATTAGCTCCAAGTCCCAGTAGGGCAATTCAGATGCCTCACAGGATATTTTTCCCAACCTGTGCAGAGCTGACCAGTCGACCAGTCCCAGAGAGCTTTGATGATGTTTTTGAGGCCAAAATGAGACTGGTGTGCACACACCACATCTGGCATTTTCATGAGCAGTAGGTGGCAGGATGCTGGTTTAAGATTCAGTGTTGTTAAACACAGTGTTAAATACAAAAAGCAAAATTTTGGGTACCTGATACTGAACTGCATGAAATTGTTTCCCCCTGCCATGTAGGATGGTCACCCTACTGGAGCAAGCCCTTATTTTGCTAGCCAGAAATGCACCTCAGTGATAACCCGACCTGAGCACACTCCCCTGCACAAAAACAAAGGAATTCCTGCTCCTAAGTACTTTGCATTTATGCCAACAGGCAACACGACTCACTCCCTTTACTTTTAAACTGTGCTTTCCCTTCAAAATGGCTCTGGCTGACCTGGTCTGGATGATCCCTCCTGCTACAACAGCCAGGCCTGTGGTTGTGCCCAAGTCCATGCGCTGGAATACCCTCAGATCTTAATTGTGCATAACATGGTGCTGCATTGGAGTTATTTACCCTTTTCCTCACTTGTTTCATGAAGAAAAATCCACTGTTTTGTGGCTCAGAGGTTATTCCTGGTGTCACTCGTCTTACACAGCCCTGGTGAAGGCACGTGGCACGAGGACCTTGTGGTGCAAAGGTGATTGAGCAAGCAGGGCTGAAAACCACACTGCAGTCTAAAAGATACCCGGCTCACTTGATTACTTCTCTGTTCCCTTCCTCTCTGCTATATATAATGACATTTCTCAGAGTGCATTTCCCTCAGTTACAACCTCTGCCAACATTGCACGGGCCTTTGGTGAAGCTCTGGTGGCTGCAAAGCAATTTCCTGGACTGGCTGAGTTCAGGCTCTGTGGAGGTGCAGCAACTACCCCATCTTTGCTGGCCGCTTCAGCACTGAGACGCCCTGTGAGCTTTCACCTGAAGGAGGGAGAAAATGACAAAATCCTGGTGGAATTGCAGAGCAGCTCCTGATGGCCAAAAAAGCCAGGGCTACTTTTGCAGGCTGAGGGGAGCAAGGCTAAACAGAAATCAGATCATCACTGCATCCTCAAGCCTTGCTCCAAAGCTGGGGTTTTACAGCATTTTCAAGTTTGAAGGAGAGTTGTTTTGGGGTTTTTTTGCTGTGCATAAATCAGCATTAGTTGGCATGAAAATATGTTTTTCAGTAGTCCCAGTGACTCACATAGGCTTGGAGTAGGATGGGGTAGCAAAACACTCAGAAACACCATAATTTTCAGACCACTAAAGCCAGTTTGTTGACAGCTATTGATCCAGAATCGCTCACAGTTCCCCCTTTCCCCTGCAGCCCTCACTTTGAAAAGGTCTGTTTCATAAATGCACAGAATCTGTGGAGGCTTCTCCCATTACATCAAAGGAAAACCTCAGGGAAAGGCCTTTCTCTGTATGCTTTCCTAGCTACATATTTATATTTCAGTGAAGGAACTGTGCAGGTCCCTCAAAATGCAAACTTTGCCAATGACACTGCTGCTCTGTTGTTCACTTGAAACCCAGTTTTACTTTCAAGTTCAAAATGAGATGCTTTCCTCTTCCTGCACACAGCTGCCAAACGCTCCTTGAGCCGTCTGAGGCGCAGCACATTTCCTTCACTGGGCGAGGGGAATTTCCTCTTTGCAAAGCATCAAATCCCTCTCCACACTGTAGTCTCTCCCCGGTTACTGTATATAGCCTCTCAGAAAACTGAAAAAAAAGTGAAATATGACTTGTTTGGCCACTTTGTATTTATTCAGTTGCTTTGTTCATTAATTGTGTGTGTCTGAACCTTCCTTTCCTTGCAGGAGCATGGATAAGGAGTTAAAATCAGCACTTAAAATCAAACGGAGCTCAGCTTCTGCTTTGCTTCCCTCCACACTCCCCAGGTGTCCGTAAGTCAGCACCAAGGATTTCCACTGACTTCTCTTTGCAAAATGAGAGCCCTGCTAGTCTTTAGTGGCTTATGCCTACTCATAATCTTTCTTTTGACTTATTTTTATTAGCATAGTAGGGCTGTTTTGGTTTTGCCATAGCTTTTCATGGGCATGCAAACAAAGTGTCACAGCTCCAAAGAGGCCTGGGAGTCATACACTGGAGACAAGTTGTCTATAACTCAATAGTTAAAACAAATCAGAGCTTACAGGCTTATAAACATGCAAGAAACTGTTTATAAATACGTAAGAAACTTGTAACTGCAAATTTGTCTCATTATACAGGCTATATATTGCAAATAATCCACAATATGTAACTGCTATAGAATTCATAACTATACAGTTATTCAGAATGGTGTAATTTATAATATAAAACCCCCATGCATTATATATATATGTATATGTATGTATGTATGTATGTGATATATATAAACATTTCTTAAATTTTAAAATACAAAATAGAGTTGGTAAAGACAGATATGAGCCTTCTCTGAAATTCCTGAAAGTACTTTTTACTTGAAACCTGCTCAATCCTCTTAAAATCTGGTTTATAGTTTCAGCACATTCAATGTGTAAGAAGTTTGCCTGTAAGGGTTTCCAGAAGCAATGTGTTTGAGCCTTATTGTTTTGTTTCTCAGACAGGAAAAGTATTGTATCACTGGCATCCTGAGCAGCTGCTCCAGGAGGGCAGTTCTGAGTTACAGTCTTCAGCCATGCTGCCTGTCACAGCAATTTCTCCACAGCTCCTGCAAATTACCCAGTTTGAGAATGTAGCACAGTGCAAATGTGAAACAAAACACAAATAGAAAGGGGGTAAAAAAAGAAGGGGAAAAAAAAGAGAAAGGAAAAAAGAAAACAGAAAGAAAAAAAAAGCACTACAAGCTTCTGATTTTAATCTATTTTGTGTATTTCATTGCTTCTTTGCATATTTCTTCCCACCTCTCATTATCCCATTACAAAGCAGCCAAACTTGCCGAACATCTACGCTAGCAGCACGGGAGTAGAGCTGAGCTTTGATGTGCTCTGGATGTGTGTAGCTTCATGTGAGGGGCAAAACAAACCCTCAGCCATTCCTGCTCCCTAAATTTCATGCTCAGGGTGTGAGTTCTGGGCTGCACGGCACAGCAGGGGTGCAGGGAGGGAAGAAGCAGCACTGTGCCCTTCCCAGAGCAGCATTATTGCAGTGACACCTCAAGCATACAGACTTGTTTCCAGCCTAAAATATTGAGGGGCTTAGATTTGGAACCATCCCCACAAGTTAGGGATATTTTTAATTTTTTTTTTTTTTCTAATGCAAACTGTTACCTCTCAGTAGAAATAGCTTTTAGAGATGTTTTCAAAGAAACCTCAGACCCCAAGATCATGGTGAGCTGCCTCGGGCCTTCACCTTGTGGTCTCAGGGGTTGGTTTCCTGCAGGATCATACAGATAGGGGGAAAACGGAACAAGGCAGAGAAGAGAAACTCTGTAATGAATTAGACATCTTTTGCACAAAACACAGCTCCTCCGTTCATTTCACAGATGTGGTGCCGGTGCAGTCTAGTCTGCACAGTCTAATCTTTGCTCTCTAGTATATAGGATATAGGACAAAATAATTTTAGAATAGCAGGGGTAAAATTAACAAATACACAGATCATTAAGGAAGAATCTGGTTTTGGTAATGAGAATAAGACCTCTACCTAAATTGATGGAAGCTGGAGTACTGTGCTGGTAAGAAACATGGCAGCATTAACCATATCCAACAGGATATCAAGCCTGTGGGCTATCCCATGCCTCACTGGTATTACTGTAATTCCATGTTCCTTTGGAATACACATTTCAACTGCTGTAGTTGGTGTGTGATTGTCACTCAGCAGATCCCAACAGCCCCCTCGCCTGTCTACTTTATGCGCCTACACTGAGGGCCTGCCTTGGTGACTTGGTGACATTGGCTGCTGCAGGCTGGCAGCTTGTTTTAGGGATGAACAGCCCACACAGTGTTCACAGCGTGGAAGGAAAAGGCACACACAAGCTATCCTGGTTTCTTCCCTCTCCTTCACTGAAAGCTGCACCTCTCAGCAGCAGTCCCCTGCAGGACCAGGGTATTGCAGGGTTTTTGCTAGACAAGGGAGCAGTCTGCAAGCCCAGACTGATGGCTCTGAACTGGCACTCCCTGGTTTTAGGGGAGGACCCACATTCCTGCTGCCACAGCCAGCTCTTCCCTCTCCTGTGCTTTCTGAGGCCCCTTGGAAAAGCTTTCATGGAGGCAGAAGAAGGAAGAACCGCTCTTACATCACAGTTTACTTGTCCTGATATCTGGACAACCCCAGGAATTGTTCTCACCTTAAAAAAGAAAGAAAGAAAAAAAAGGCTTTGTTTCACTAGCTTGATTAATTATTTTTTCCAGGGAACAAAGTTTCCTCTGCATTTTATCTGTTGAAATTGTAGAAGCAAATTCCATCTGTAACAGCTTCGGTGGCTCTTGCAACTCTCCCTTCAAAGAGCTTCCATTACTAAAGCTTGCAGGGGGATATTTATCACTGGATAATACCGCACAATGCAGTGACTGCCAAACCAGAACTGGGTGACCTCATGACATGATTTTTGAACCTGCATCTACTGCCCTCTTAATACACGTATTTCTTGTATCTCTTCTTTGAGGAAGCCATCTGAAAGCCACCTCAAGTGCAACTTGAGGCAGACAGATAGAGGAATGACACTTGATAAACCTATTTTTCCACATTCTACCTGAAAAATAGGACTTATTTGATGTGTACATCTAACAAGCAGATGATACAGCATTGGTATGAGTTGAGAAAGTTGCCCTGTGCCAGTGCTACTGACACGTTATTAACTTAAGGTTACCCCTCAGTATTAAAATGGCCACACCGTTCGCTCTTTTCAAATGCCTACCAGGGGATGAGAGATGTTCTCCGTGTGGTTTTGTGTCCAACTCTGCAATAGCCTTCAGGTCTCACGAAGCAGCAGGTTGGCCAAGGGTGTTCCCTTCATTCTTGGATTCACTCCCCTCATTAAAAACTCATCGGAATCAGCAGTTCTCATGTGTATGCACGCAGCCAGCCTGTAAAAATTGGGGCTGCGGGCAGGGATTTGCATCATTATCAGCCCTCTCTGATGGAGAACCACACAGTACTGAGAGAGTTCAAGGTAAATTACACTTTTCTCAGGAAAGCCCATGTCCACAGCAACCTCACACACAAAACCAGAGAGGATAACACTCTCAGAGCACAAGAGACCATTTACCAGACCTTGTCTTGCACGTTGGAGCACGAACCATGAACGTGTGGTTTCTGGCTTGACAGGCTGCAATTAGACCAGGGGAAAGCCGAGCAATCAGTGCTGGCTGTGACCTCTCACGCTAGGTGTGTGTTAAACACATCGCAATTAGCATGCTAATTATCTGTGAGGAAAACGGCTGTGAGGTGTCCAGCCCTGCCTTCTCCTCGGAAGGGGAGAAAGTACTTGCTAGATGCAAGATACCTCACAGTATTCAAGTTTTTTTCCCCTATTTTCAATGGAAGTGGAAGATAGTTCTTTGTAGAGGTAGGACTGAACAAAAGGCTTGAGTTTCTTCATTTTCCTCTGTGTTTTCCTCAGTCACTGGCAGATCAGTGAAGGCTCATCGGCTGAGAATGGCAGCACTTCCTTACAAAGCAGTTAGACCTGGCTGCCACCAAGGCATGGCCCGGGCTACACTCCCTACACTGATCTCCTGATGCACCCCTGGGCTCAATTCCAAAGCCAGGAGCCTGTGAGAGAGTTTGTGTGTGTTTGGCGTGTTTGGAAGCCAGGGCTTGTGCTGTCTTCCCCAGCACACAGCTGTGACCTCGTCCTGGCCTACTTCAGATGTTGTTCTTGGGCTTATGCCCCGCTTAGCCAAGTAAAACCGAGCCTGATTTAAGAGGTGTTGGTCTTTGACAGGCTGTGCAAAAAAAATACCAAGGCTGAGGCACTTCTCATCCCTGCTCCTTCTCCCTTCCCACCCTTGTTTGTGGAAAATAACTTAGAGTATAAAGTCTTGCCCTGACGCTTCTTTCATGGTCTGTTCCTTCCCCACCTGTACTTGATGCTGCTTAGAGGCCTCCAAGAGCAAAGCCTGTGTTTGCTGTGCCACAGCACTGGTGTGTTATTTACCACGTTGTACTTCTGCAACATGGTTTTAATAGCCTGAAATGCAGAAATATTTCTCTACCATTTTACGTGAGTAATTTCAGTCTGTGGTGATAAAAGGTACTGGTTTTTATCTGTGATTTCAGCATTGTGAGGTTCACTGTTTGCACACAGGCTAATTCACATGTGAGGATGCTGAGCAGCACAGAAGGGATTGATCTTGTGCTTACTGGATCCACCCTCATCTTCCACATAGTGCAGAAAAGCTGGGAGGGCTGCTTTGGCTGGCAAATTGGAGGAACTAATTGGGCACACTCTTTCATCAGCAAAAGCATCCAGCTCAGAACAGCATGCCTTGAACAAGCAGATAAATTTTTATCTGGAGTCCATAAAAGCACCAATGTTGAGGACCCTGGGCAAGCAGATCTCAGCAGAAGCTGCAGGTGCCACACAAATCAAAAGGTACAGCATAAACACTCAAGAATCCGCTCCTTCTGAAAGCCCAGGAGACTCCAAGGGAGCCAGTTGTTAACGCAATGCGAAACCCCCGGGCACCATCGCTGCCCCCACACAGCGATCCCGACACCGCTGTGACCTACATTGCTCTTCCCAGCCGCGCTCCAGCTCCAAGCGCGTTCTGCAGGGTGAGCATGCAGCCCTCGCCTCCCGCAGCACCAACAGCCAACACTGCATCATTAGCGGGGCTGGCAGCCCACAGAGCAATAATTGCAGGCATTATGAAGCAGCGACAGCGATGACAGGCTCAGAGGGCAGTGCCATAATCAAGGGAACGTAGAGATAAGAACAATAATAGCATACGGGAACTTGGAGGATGATAACAAAAGGGTTATTGAAATATGCTTCAAGGAGTAAAAAGTACAGCTCAGATAGAAAATACAGCTCAAAGTAGAAAGATCCGCTCAGATAGGAGGGAATCAAACAGGCATTTCTATTAATTCAAGTTCAATCTCAGCTATAATCTATACATTGAGGGCTAGCTCCAATTCAGACTACCAACAGACACACACACCCCACTGCTTCATGTATGGAATTGAGCTAGGTCACTTCAGACCTCAGCTGCACTAGAAATATTTTAAAATACGAATTTATATAAAATTCTGAAAATATTCAGGAGTAAATTTTCCTCTAGAACGTTTTTGTGTTGCAAGGCAAAAATGTAGGAAACATTCTGATTACACCCTAGACTCAGGGGACAGAATGATGATATAAATTTTGATTATTAAAATACATATTTTATAAGAGATTTTTAAAGCACTGACAGTCTTCAGAAAATTAGAAGTTTTAACATACTGGAAGTTACACATGAAAAAGCAGTCGCATCCCTTTAACATTACGTGTGGCCTCATCAGCTGCACTTGGTAGCAACTTGTGCATATTTTGATTTTGGGGTGAGAGATTTTATGCTAAGTCCCGAAGCCTGCCAGGTTTTATTGTATCCCATTTACAGTGGTATACTTCTAGACAAACATGCAGCAGAGCAGAAGTCCCTGCCTTAGGAAAAAGGAACAGAGGATAATTCCTGTGATCTCCTGGGTACAAGTACACCTATGGTCGGTATATGGTCTTTAATTGCTTGCTTTCCTCTCCCCCAAAATAAGCAACACGCACTTCAGTGTCACGTATTTCAATTCCTATAACTCCAACAGCCAGGACCTGCCCAGAAACAGGCCATGTACCCAAGGCACAGCTAACCTGAGGTACTGGCACCAGCTGTACCTCCAGGACTCCCCATCCACTTCTCCCCCTGGGCTGTCAGGCTGCTGGAATTCAGAGCCTCTTCCCCAGCACCCGGCTTGGCAAGGAGGACTTCACTACTGAGAAGCAAAAGAGACGGTGAATATGGGAAGTGCGCTTGAGGTTCAGAGAGAGTTCACGGCTGAAGTTTGCAGGAGGAGCCGGACACGGAGCGCGGCTCCCCCGGCTCGGGAGGAAATGAGCTCTGCGCCCGCCCACGCCCGGCGCCCGGGGCGAAGCTTTGCGGCCGCGCGTCCAACTCCATTCGGCCCTCGCTGGCCCCCAGGACAAGCTGGCGGCACCTGAGAGATGTAGAGCGAGCAGCCAGGGGTTTTGCTCGGGTTTTTATTGGGTTTTTTTGGGTGCTGTGGCTGATGAGAGCGCGGGCAGAGCCCGTGCCCTGCGGTCCCCGTGCCTCCGATGGTTTCCTGTGCGCTGCCGCAGCCCTCTGCTTTCGCTCTGGTCGTGCTCGCCCTGCAGCGAGGGGCTTTGCAAACAAAAGGAAGTTTCAGTAATCTGTCGGGAATCAACCCCCCAGATGGCATGGCGAGAGTTTTTAAAAAGGAATGTATTGGATTATTTAGGTCAGCGTTAAGCTGCTTTATGCCTTTTGTTATTCTGTTCGCCAACAGATCCTGTTGTAATGTTCCCAAGGTGTAATATACTGCATCAGAGCATCGGCCCTGTTGAGTTGCCTTAATAAAAACCTCGGACAAATATTGCTCTCCATTAAAGTAGTCTGAGTTGTGCAGGGTTTATGCTGTTGCAGCTCTGAAACGTAACACGGAAAACAATTTGGTTTGCAGCGCCCAACAGGCTTCACAAAGGTCCAGCAGTGCTTTGCTGTGTCATTTCTCTCGTTTCCTGCAGAGGGTAAGTTACATGTACAAACGGCTCTTGAAACTCCACAGAAAAAAGGTAAATGGTATCGTTATGATGCCTTTGACTCACCAACAATACTTTTATTCTGCAGTACAGCAGTAGGCCCATCTAGCTAATTTAGTGTTTCACCACATAATTATAAAACATGTGTAGATATCTTCTGTAGAGATCTGCAGCACTGAACTCAAAGAGTATCTGTCCAGGACTGCTGTGCCGAATTAAAATTTTCCCAGGGGAAAAACATGTATTTCAGATGATTGCCGTTTCCTCCCCTTTTTTTGTAATTGCACATTTACTACTATAATACTTACTTCCTATTTTAAATACTTTTAATGCCATTTTAGATAAAATATGTGGCTTGAAACTGAACATATAATTTGAGTCTTCAAAGACAGCAGTACCAGACTGTGCTACTTTGAATTATACAATCAAATGAGCTACAATGACTTTTAATTTTCTATTACAATTGTTTCTCATTTACCAGTGATTTTGCTTATAAAGAGGTGTGTTAGCTGAATAACTGAATGCATCAAATGCATCTTTTTACATCACCTGGAGAACAGTGAGTCCCTTCTGCTTTAAAAGCAGGCGCTGTGTTCTTTCACGTGATGTGTGAGATTCAGATGACTCTGTATCTTTTGTGCTGGGGAACCTTGGGGGAGAACAAAGCAGAGTTTTTCTTGTTTAGTTCAAATCACTGAATATTTGTCTCCAAAGTGACTTCTTTCAGCATTTAAAAAAAGATCTGTCCCAAGTGGTGAAGGACAATTCCTCAGGTTTGCACGGTGTTTGATGGGTTTTCACAGCAATCTTAATTTGAGTGTGATTTGCATGACATCTGTTCTCTCTTTCACACACTGGTGTCAGTGACTTAAGATGAGCTCAGAGAGGCTGCACACATCTGGGTGAGTGCCAGGGAAACACACAGCTGGAGATGTGCTCAGGACTCTTCAGTCCCTCCTCTTGCTTGCATTACTCCTTTCCTGGGACATATTCCTTGCTTGGACAGTATCCCAGTGAAAAACATTGAAACTACCCAGCCCGACTAGGGAAACACATCTGCCATTTTTCATCTGTGACAGACATCAAAGAAAAGTAACTTCAGCTGGGCTGAGATGTTCTAGGACTGACATTGATTCAGGGAAAGCAAATCCTTAAAGTAAATGAGAATCAGTGGGTTTATTCTGTGATAGTTAAAGCAAAGAATCGAATTTGTAAAGTGGATTGCAGGGAAATTCCAGCTGGAACAAACCCAGGCCTCATCTGACCTTCATCTCAAAACAAGGTCAGCTGTAAGGTCAGGCCTTCTCACTCAGAGCTTTAAATGTCCTTGATATGGCATTTTAAATAGGTCAGCAGAGCATTCCTTAGTGCCTGTACCAACACCCAGCAGTCCCACCCTGCATCACATCACTGCAAACGCTGCAGTTGTTAACCTTGCCAGCAGATGCCACTGCAGCAAATTTGTCATAAAAGACACACAATAGTCAAGATTAAGACCTTTTGTTACTTGGTACGTCACGGTACCTACCCAGCAGCTTTCCAGAATTGCTTAAATCAGAAGCTGGTGACTGGGAAAAAACCCCTAAGTCCTGCATCACTGTCCCCCCTCCCAGGGCACTGAGTTTTCTTGGGTTTGGTGCAGAAACCACAGCGTGGCAAAGAGTGAAGATGCAGCAGAAAGGCTGGATGTGACAGATGCTGGTCACTGCGTTTAACCCACTCTGGCAGATGCCAGGTGGACAGTCAGGGACACGATGGAAACCTCGAGAAACAGCCACACTTGGAGCATCCTGCAGTTTGTGTTGCCCAAATCCTCGGAGACCTGCTGGTGCTCAGCAGCCTGAAGTATCACAGAACCATGGAATAAGCTAAGTTGGAAGGGATCCATCAGGACCATCAAGTCCAGCTCGGTGTCTTGCACAGGACATCCCAAGAATCACACAGTGTATCTCAGCTCTTTCCATAAGGAAGGGACTAGGAAAGGGCTTGGCTTTTGGTTTGGGTTTTTTGTTGGTTTCTTTTCGAAGTTTCACTGGGAACTGTTGGTTCTTGATACAAGAAACCTGGCCAGGCATGTGCATGCAAATCCAGCAATCAGCAGGTACCAGCAGCCACCTCTGGGGAAGATCAGGCTCCATCTCCACTGGAGCACTTTCCTCGTGAGGCTCTCAGGCTCTGGACATCCTGACACTGCTCTGAGTAGGAAAGAGCAGAGCTGTTGCCAGTAAACTGTCTGGACAAGACGTCTCTCCCTGAAGAGGCAGTGAGAGAGTGGTGGAAGAACCCATCTGCTTTTCTTGGCTTACATTTGCTGGAGACAGACACCCAGTGACAGGAGAAGCCCAGCTGCAGGAACACTCCTGCCTGCTGCCAGCTCAGCAGCCTGAGAAGCCGTGATAAGCCTCAAAATGCTGTTTGGGGCTTGGCAGTGGTGGCCTGTGACTTATCCAGGCAGCAGCTCATTGCAGCAGCCAGGCAGGAATCACCACGCCCCAGCCTCCCCCAGCTGCAGCAGCACCTCGGCTTTAAGTGAAACTCGTGGGCACAGAGGTGGCGGTGGGAGATCAGGCGTGGTGGCTCTTGTGCTGTAATAAAGGTTGGGTGATGTGGAGGTGGACCTGCAAACTGCAGAGCAATAATTAAGGGATCCCTGCCTCTGAGGATGGTGGTGGAGGGCACAGGAAGGCAAGAAAACACACCTAGAATAGCTCTGCTTAGAAGGGGGAATAGGAACAAGGTGGACCCTTAAACATGGTGTCCACACAGTTCCTGGACGTCCTCTGAACTGAGGGAGCGTACCAGCTTCTGAAAGGGGTGGAGAGGGACACAGGAGAGAAGCACTCACCTCCCAGAGAAAAGGGAAGTCTACGCCAGGCTTCTGAGTTTCTCAGAAGGGAATTTCTCAACAGGTGCATCCACAGGAGTCTCACTCCTTGTTTAATGAGCCTCCTTTCCTTCATTAGCTCACTGATCTCAAGTTGGGTGATGGAAACCTCCTTACAATAGCACCCAAAACAACAGCTGCACAGCAGTCAGTGAACTGGAACAAATTCCTTGGGAGAAAAAAAAGCCAAAATGCTCTTCCTGAGCAAATAAGGCCCCTTGTTGTCGAGGTGAAGCCTTCATCCTCTGGAGATGCTGTTTCTCTGCAGTGCCTGCTGTCCAGGCTGGGCCCTGTAGAGTTGGAGGCCTAACCAAGATGGGAAAACTGAGATGGTGCCAGTCCCTCCTGGAGCTTATTAACCCTGGCAATTAACACTCATGACCTTTCCCTGTTCCCTTTCCTTGTGACTGGATTCCTTCCAGTCACACACAGGAAAAGGGGATGTCTCCTTTTCCTCAGCACTACTCCTGAGTTACTCCTCCATCTCTCCATGGGCAGAGCAGACTTTTAGGTAGATGCAGATGGCATCTGTTCTGCAGCAAGGTGTAACCCCTCAAAGCACACCCCACTGTGTAGCAGCACTGACATTCAGCTGAACAAATAATATTTCCAGGTTCCTACCAGCAACAACTCTCACTTTACCAACTCCCCAAAGCTTTTTTGCCCTACCAGCCTCAAACTCCACTGGCCGTGGGATGGTACCACCTGAACATCTCTGTTCTGAACACATGGGCAGGGTTAGTAGCTCACCACTAGACAATTTCCTGCTAAGTTTCATTAACTGTGTGTTTGTGGCACACAAAGATGTTGCCTTGTGGCAGGAAGTAACTCAAACCATAGAGATATTTCCTTTTCTTTCTTTTTCTCTTGAAATTTTAGCAGCAGGTTTTGGGGTCAGCCCCTTAGAAATGTGTCACTGTCAGGTTTGTGTTAGAAGGTAAAATGCCCTTTTTTTACTGGGTGGTTATTTGAAGGATAGTTATTTTTGCCCTTCAGAAAATTCTACCTGAACGTAACACCAAGGGCTGAGGTCAAGAGCCACTTGGTCACTGGAGTAAAACAAAAGAAATAGAGGAACCATTTAATAAAATCCCTCAGAAGAATGAATGCACCTGAGCAAAACCACCGCTAATGTGCACCACTTGGGAGCAGGGCAGAACTGAAGCAGCTGATGCAGATTTTTCCGTTTCCCCCAACAAGTATTGGTGTTTGATGGTGTCCTTCCATCACCACTTGATGTTTTAACAGATCCTTTTTACCACAAAATGGTATCTGTACATGCTCAATGAAAATTTTGGGCCACAGGCAAAGCAGACTAAACACACAGAGCACGTCTGGCTGTCCGCAAACACGGAGTTCTCTCATCTGCATCCTTTTTGCACTTGAAAAAAGGGGAAATCGTTAATTGTGGCTTAAGTAAGAGTTCAGATTTACAGATTAAAAGCCTATCAAGAATTAAATTGCTTTGCTAGACTAAGAAAATAGCAGATGCTGATGCAAGGAGTGGAAATACCACAAGCTTCTTGTGGTATTCCCTATGTAGTTTGCTAGGAATATTTAACCTGAGTATGAAAAATTCCTTTTAAAAAGGATTCCTCATACAAGCAAAACTTTGGTTTTGAATGAGAACAAAAGGATCAGATCCTCTAATCAAAATCTCTGTATTGCCACAGTCTCCTTTGTGCTCTTGCATGGGTTTTCTTCGGACAAATGTAACAGAAATGTGGGTATGGATGGATCATGCAGGGAAACTCCACTCATTTCTGGAACCTATGGAAAGCACACCATAAGACAGAAAGGCTGGGGAGCTACGGTGATGGTAATCATTTCTTGTAAGGAAAAAAAAGGGATGACATGTTCCTTATTCCTGTCCTGGTCCAACTCTGTCAGTGATTCTTTTGTCTCTGCTTCCCGCACAGACTTCATCTCATCAATCCCATTATACTCTGAGACCTTGGAAAGATCTTTGATCAGTTTTCATTTTAAACAGAATATCATGTGCTTGGGAGCAGGTGTTATACACAGGAACATTGTTTCCTAATGGGCCCATTGTATTTTTCTTGAAGCTGGTGGAGTGTAAACACGCACCCACACACCCACACATTACAATTTAAACCTTGGTTCCCACAGACCTGATTTTTCTTCCTCATGGGCTCCAGCTATTTTACACCTTTCCCAGGACACAGCACAATGCTGGGCGTTGTATCTGGAGGGGAACCACCCTGCCATTTGCTCCTGCTGCTGCCTTTGCAGGGGGATTTCCCAGCAATTATTTACTTCTCAACACACAACCATCTGAGCAGCACTCCAGACTGAGCATTCTTGGGGGGTATTTCATAGGATTTTATTTTTAAGTTGTATCCTTGGTACTGAAGTGCTTGAGTGTTTGTACTGCTGTGTCCTGAGGCTTGCCAGCTATTTTTCCTGCTGGTCCAGTGGCAAAGGGCATTATGCCAAGTGGCACAGTCCACATCACCTGCCTCCTCCTCTCCCCTCCATGGCTCCAGACAGACTGTTTTGCCATTCATTCCAGCATCACTATTTTTGGATAACAACTGAGGAAGATCCCATTGTGGTGGGAAGGGAATGGACACACCACTGACACAGGATTGCTAATAAAGCCCCATGAACTCCCAGTGAGGGGCAGGTCTTCGGGAACCTCAACCCTATTACTAATAGCCAACAACCCGGGTCACCTTGGCCAAGCGTGATGGTTTTACCTCAGAAGTCAGCAGAGTACCACAGAGCTGCTTGCTCATTCCTCCCCCAGTGGGAGGGGGAGGAGAATCAGGACAAAAAATGTAAAAAGCCCCAAACTCATGGGTTGAGATAAGAACAGTTTAATAATTGAAAGTACTACTACTACTAATGGAGAGAGAAATAAACCCCAAGAGAAACAAGTGATGCCCAACATAGCTCAGGCTCTGCCATGAGCTGAGGAGAACCTTCTCAATAGGCAAGGGAGAGGATGCTGAGGGAGAAAATTTAGGAAGCCTGGAGGAAAAACATGAATCCATATCCATGTGTCTACCTTTAAAGACAAATTCAAGCCTTAAAAGACCATGAACAGTCTGAACAGTCACCCCCTGCCTCTTCTGAAGCTGTTTTCAGACTAAAATCACCTCGTGGAAATGATTCTCCAGATCTGGAAGGAAACAGTTCCATGAACAGTTCAGTGATGCTTCAGCTGCTCTGAAGGATATTTTCAAGAGGAAAAATTGAAATTAACTGGAAGATGAAATCTACATGCAGTCCACAAAATATAAAAAGACTATTTGTAAGTCACAGTTTGCAATACAGAATCTCAGTCTGGCTGTGATGCATCTGTGCAGCACTTCAGTGATGTTTTCCTCTGGGAGCATTAGCTCTGGCAATGACATTAAAAACCCGCTCTGAGATAATTTTGTAATGGGAGCATTTTCCTTTTCATTCCCTTTAAAGCAGACGTAGCCATTTCCGAAATTCTAGTGAGGAACCTCTCCCCAAAAAGGAGTTTCCCTTACCTGTTGCAAATTTAGTGCTACTGAACTCAGTGGCAGAGTTCCAAATTCCCTCAACACTTGCAGTGGCTGCATCCTCCTGCAATGCCAGCTCTAAACTGCACCAGCTCCTTGCTCAGAAAGGAGACCTTACTTGTCAGTAATTGCTGTTTCTTTATCTCTACCTCAGCTATTCAGCAAATCACTAGTTAAAAAAAAAAAAAAAAAGGTGCCATTTCCTGTAATTCAAATTATATTTTATTGCTTAATATATTTTTCATAGATGCATTAAAAATGCTGGGCAGTATTCACTAGACTGTAATAACTACAAGACAATTCCATCTGATGGCTGGGAACATTTCAGACTAAAAAAAACCAAACTAGTATTGACTTCAGAGAAGCTGAGAATACTCAGGGCTTGAGGATGTGCAGCGTTTTTGTTCTTGATAGCTGAGAGCATATAGGGAAACCTTCACGATTTGGGTCCAGTAAACAGGGGAGAAAACCTTTTGCTTTTAGAATAAGGGTAGAGGGTAAATTTGCTCTTTTTATTGACTTACTTGCTCTAAAGGTTGCAGGCTGACACTGAGGAAGAGCAATGACTTCATGGCAATGAAGCTGTCCTTCAGCAGATACGTAAAATGTAATTATTACACAATGAAAAAGCCCAGATTTCCTGGTTGCGCTCAGGGCTTCAGGGCCAGGCTGTGCTGGATCCTGCACAGTGCTCAGACCCCAAGCTGTGCCCCTGCCAGGCTCTGCCGTCAGACCTGAACTCCTCTCCCTTTATGCGAGTCTAATAGGTAAAAGGCATGATTATGGTTATGCATTTCACCTCTAATGAAAAAATAAAAGCATAAAAGTGAAAAGTAACGCAGCAAGAAATTGCAGTAATTTTGAAGTGCTCATTCCCCTTCTCTTATTCACCTCTGGCTTTCGTCACGCACCGTGCTTGGGAACACACAAAACCCAGATGCTCCAAGCAACATGAATTGTTTTGACCATGCTAAGCGTGCCACCATCTTTGAAACCTTTTGCACCTCTATTCCTTCATTTTCAAGGAAAGAATTTGCATTTTTGGCTGTCGGAATCCCTCTCTTCTGAAGTTTTCTCATTTGCCTGCTAGTGCGGTGGACTTGTGACTTCCCTATCTACTTTCCCTGAAGGTGCGCTACCCCATTTCCACCCCCAGGTTAACCAATAAATTGCAGAACTGTCACATTTTCAGCTGGCAAGTTATTTTGTAGAAGTCCTCAAAGAGTGCTTTTAAATATTTTTAAAAGTAATTTATTTAAAGAGTACTTGAAAGCTGTCACTGGTGTGCAGTGTGTTTCCCTTCCTTGTATTTTGAGATCTGTGTGGGCACGTGGCCTGGTGAAGATTTGGTGTAAGTTCGTCACCACAGCTTCACAAAAGCTTGCCTGACTCCAAAGTACCTGAGAAGAGTGTTTAAATCTCTGAAGGAATTTGTTTCCCCCCACGAAACAGGACAACCAAAGCAAATTTTAAGGCCTCACTCAGCAATGCTGTCTCCAAAATTGTCTCGAGCACACACTGACCCACCAGGTTAGGGAGATAACTCCAATCTCCAGCTTCACTGAGTGTCACATACTCATCTCTTTGGTAACAGACTTTGGGGTGAAAAAGATAGGAGGTGGCAAACATTGGATTTCCTTTCCCTGCTGGGCTACGGCCTCCTGACCATCAGACAAAGCCTGAACCTGTGCATCCATGGCTGACTGCACTCTCCTTCTGGGGACACAGTGTTTATCAGGCACTGCACTCCCCACGTCCCTGAACTTCCAGTGTCCAACAGGACGGAAGTCCTCAGCTTCCCACTGCTCCTGGGCGTGGTGGTCACCTCCTCCTCACTTCATTAAGTCATGGAACAGCTCGTCTCAGTTTTCTGAGTGACTAACTCCTACTTCAACTCACTTTTGGGAGGTGGAACACATGAACAGGCTCCGTGACTGAGACATTCACTCCCATACAACTAATAAGACGTAGAGTAAGAGTAGGATATAAAGATTCTCACCTCTGAGAATCTAAACGCTCTGGCTGCGTTTCTGTCATCACTCACTCTGAACATGGGAAAGGATTTTTCATTTACCCCATCAACTCCTTGATGAACCAACTCCATCAGCACCGGACTCCTTGGACCCTTCTCTGCCTCCTACACTGCGGTGTCAACCTCTGGGACTGAGAGCCAGGGAGAGCTTTCCTCACGAGTGAAGCAAGGATTACTGAGCACGTTTTTGATGCTCACATTTGAGGCAAAATTGGCCTGGCACTGGCAGAAAGATTTCAGCCTAAAAGCTGTGTAAAATTCTGTTTCCCAACTTCTTCAACCACAAGGCTTCCTGGCAGCGACAGACACCCCTCGATCCACAGTCAGGGAGCATTTATGGGTGTGTCTGCACCCCCCCTTCTCCTCAGCAGGGCTCTTGGGGCTGGTTCTGTACCATCACAGGGCGTACCAAGCTACGTAGGGTCTAACAGGTTTCCCAGTACTGGGGGAAAAAATGTCAAGTAGCAGAAAATGTACCTTCAACACAGAGGTAATTTTTTTTTTTTTTTTTAAACTTCCTAGCCCTACCGTGATGGGCAAGCAGCCTTCAGACTGCCCAGAGAGCCACCTCTCCTGCCTGTCTCAATTTGTGGATTCTATCAGCATCCAGAGCGGGTTTAAAAGCTGTTTGTGTTTTCGAGCCTCCTGCAGCCCCATCCATTCCAGCAGCATCCTCCCCTGCAGGTAGCCTGAAAACTTCCAGAATCCCTTACACCTTCTCTTCCTGTACCAACTCCCTCACTACTTTTTTTTCCCTCTGCTTGTGTCAGCAGGACAATTCCCAGAGACTCTGCAAGGAACACCAGTTCAGCACACTTCCAGCGCAATAGCACAGACAACTTTATTGCTGAGTTGAGGTTGCTCAGGGAGTAGCTGGGGACTTAAGTGGCTCCAGCTGGTTGGTGATAAAAAGTTACACTAGAGATGGTAAACATCAGATGATTGATGGGAGACCCCTTCCAACTCTACTGTGCTTGAGCAGCTGAGGGAGAGACCTGCAGTCACAAAGGGAAGTGAGAATGCCACACAGGTAACAGCTCTAAAACAGGCTGAGAAGGGAGGAGAAGGTGGTGCCCTGAGCGACCACTGACCGACAATGATGGCAGAATTATGCATCTCAGAGAAAATGTCAGCTTGCAGCTGCCACAGCCAGAGCAGCAGCACAGCCCAGCTGCAGCGGCTGCTCCACATCTTCTCCACTGAACCATTCATCAGTAGGACGTGAGAATAATATTCACTAAGATCCAGGACACCAGGCTCTAAAACAGAAATGTCAGAAAACACATTTATATAATGACAGGGTTCAGCTGGGACCCAGTTCTAACATGGAGGTAATTTCCAAAGCTCCCTGACTTCCAGCATCACTGTGACACGAACTACCCGAGGAAGGCCCCGTGCAGTGGAAGATGCTGACTGCCAGGTACCCTGCAGACACTGCTGTGCCTGTAAGGTTTGCCTGAGCTTTCCCAGCATCCAGAACTACCCCTCCTCTGCCACATCTTGGACAATTACACCAATTTCTATTGCACATGTTTTTTATTAAGATTATAAACCTAGACTGACTATTATCTCCTGACATATCAGTTTCAACAGGTGACCATTTCCAAGGTTTTAAAATAAATATTAATTCCTGTTAGGGCCTCATACAGGCTGATTGTAAAACATGCTCTTCTGAACTTGTAAATACATGTTGTGACAGTATTAACATACTACTTCTCTCTCCCTTAATATTTACTTCTATCTCCCTTAGCATGTTAAAGAATCCTCATTTCCCAAAATCACGCCCTAAGACAAATTAGTGATCTTCAGCCTGTTCTTTGAGAACTTTGAACTGGTCCCAGTTCCTCCAAAATCACCAACTCCACCAAAATCACTGCTCTCCACCACCTCCTGCCCAGCAACAGCCTACAGAATAAGGAAAATTTACAGCCTCAAAAGGAACTGTTAAGTCTTTGGTAAAAAACCAGTTTGGGAAATTTTTTTCTTGCTTCCCATCTTGGTCACCTACTGAAAACTGAGGGAATCTTCTTGATTTTGCATTTTCTTAGTATGACTACATGTAGAAGACACTGGCAAGTGTCTGTTCATCACAAGGACTATTCATTACTGCAACCGAGCCCAATTAAACATGTTCAGAGAGCCCATGAAAATCCCCATTTTGATCAACCACAGACCATCTCCCTACCTTTCAATACATATCTACTTTAAAAAGTAGACATTGTCCATCTCCTGACACCAACGGACTGAGGCGGTGACACTGTTCAGACATTTAAATCCAAATTGTTTACACCTGGTGCCTAAACACTGCCCCAAGAACAGCAGACCATTTTAGAATCTAGTGATAGTTTTATTAAAACCCCCAAACCTGTGTAACTCATTAAGGCTGGTGCCAAACTTGACACTGGGACCAAGGTTTGCCCAACAGCAGCAGCAGCGAAGTACAGCTTCAGGATGTCAAGTCAAGGACATTTGAACAGCTCTGCTCAGTATTCTGCTATAAGATAAATTGAGCAAAACTGTCCTCAGTGTACAGAAACCTCTACTGATCTGCCATGGTAGGTTTGCTTTATTACCAATATTGAAAATAAGCCATGAACATAAAAGCAGCAAGAGAAGAATTGCAGACTGACTGCCATTATTTCCCCCCAAGTCCTTCCTTCTCCCTCCCATGTTCTCTGTGGATAGAGAGACCGAAGTGTGTATAGACCATGTGAGAATGTAAATCACATCATACATTTGGAATTAATTTTAGTTTATGTACAGCAGTTACCATTCAGGAATGCACACACTCCCTGCAGTTACATTCTTTGTAAGGTAAGTCTTCACCGTTCTCTACTGGATCTTCTGATGGAGAAACAGAAAGGAGAGGCGAAATCAAGGAGTAAGGAATGATCACAGTCATTAAAAATTCAGGGATTTTGAGTAGTAAATCTCAGAGAGTTTTCTATGAGGTTCCAGAAATAAATGGTGGCAACATGTATATATTGCAATTTTATTTCATTCGCTCAAACAAAACGTTAGCATGTAAGAAATTTAAAATGACACAATATGATAAAAATAGCAGAGAATGAACTGAGAAACTAAAAAGAAGGTAAACCTAAATGCATGAAAAGTCAACATTCATTAGTGAACAGCTTCAGTCTTTGATTGACACTTGATAACTTTAAAACAACGAACTGGAAATCATTATGACTGTCTGAAGAGATTTCAGCACCAGCACTAAGGGTTTTACATTCAGTTGGTTTGCGGTTGACTCGGTAGCCACTTGTCTATAGTGCAGGTTTATCACAGGTCAGATCACAGTGTTGAGGAAAGCAACGCCCTCCTGGCATTAGGAAGGATCCCTTAAACTGCCCTCAGCTTAAGACATCCATTGTACAAAAGCACAGAACCACCACAATATGGTTTTTAAAGAACTTAGTCACCAGTAAGCGAAATAATCGTAGCTTCTGCAGTTCATTTTCAATACTGAAATCTCTGGAAACGGTGCAACTGTCAGTAGGTCAGGAAATGTCTACAGTAATCTTTAATTCAATCCAATTTTCTGGAAAGAACCAGTTCTGCAGGCTGGGATTACAGAGAGGATGTATGTAGAAGCAGCACAAAAAGACAACATCTGTTCCTTTTTCTTTTAAACAGAAATCATGTTAATTGTAGACCAAGGCACAAAACGTTTAGTGCATAAGCCAGTTCCTTGCACAATCTAGAAGTTCAGCCTTTAATTTTGGACCACTTATAGCCATCCATGCTATTCCACTATGTAACTCCTGAACCCTCCTAGAAACGAATCAAACGTGATTTCTGACAAGGGTAAACATCCTTACTGCTCAAAAAGTCTGTGTAAAACAAAAAGCTACATCAACAAAGATGAAAATGCCTCCTCTTGTTTTGAGAAAAACAGTACTTGACAAGCTTACTACGGATTTTTTCTTTTTAATGCCTTCAATAGATGCATGCAGAAAAGTGATATTGTTTCTCCTCTTTAATTAAAAAAAAAAAATAAATGGAGTTAGGCAATATTTCCACTGTCATCTTCCCTTAGAAACTGAACCTAGAAGATTAGGCAATGCTTGAATGGGAGGAAAATTTCTTATTGAAGCCTTTCTGCAGCTGTTAAGTGCTGTTCTGCTTTGGTGTTCAGCACTCAAGACAGACTGCTTCTGAAAGCATCTGTCCCACGAATGGAGCTGCGTGTACTTGTAAGCAAATCTCTCCACGAGTTCTAAGTAAACTTTTCTTCTGGGTCAGAACAGACCCCAAAGGAAACACGGCTCGGAAAAATGGACAGTGCAAAGGAAAAGGGAAGATTTTGATCCATATTCTTTGTCCAAAGCACTACAGAGCCAATTTTCAGGATTTCTATTCCACTGAACTTTACCACATTAAAAACAAAAATAAAAAAATAAAAAATTTACATGCGTAAGATTGAAAACCCTGGGAAAGAGAGAGGTATCACCTCCCCTAAAAATGATTCTCAGAATGTTGAGCAAAACCAGTGGCATATAATTGCTGTTTTTCAGGGTTTGTGTCGCGTGGAGCTGTGAGGGTTTTCTGTTGGTTTTGAGTTCTTTTGGAAAGGAGGGTGGCAGATAAATTAGGAGGAGAAGGGGACATTTACCGTGACCTGATCGTTCTCAGGTAACTACTGCTGTTCTGTTTCATTAAACAACCAAAAAAAGGAGTCTCAGGAAAGAGTGAAGCAGAGGGTCATGGTGAAAAGGTGAAGGACAACGCACTTACACAGGGGCATCCTCAGCAAGTCAGATGCCTACAATGTTTTTTCTCTCACCGAGAAACGAGTTAGGTTCACCTGGGAGTTTCAGAACCATTACTGGAAGTATTACTGAATTTCAAATAGAAAACTGAAAAAAGATACAAAAGGATCAAGTACCTGGTTCCATTAACATGGTTACTGATAAAAGTCATGTTTTCCTCATTATTACACATGCATGTAAGATGAAGAAAAAGTGTAGAAAGTAATAAAAATGTGTCACCTTCCCCCTCCCTCTTCCCACATCTTTCTGGGCATAAATTAAGCCTTACAAATGAAAAGGCTACTCTGTGACATGCAAGTTTTCTTTTAATTAAAAAGCTGGCTGTGTTGTGTTACATTACAAAATGTCCACATGCATAAATCTAAAAAAAGCCCCAAAATCTACTGTAAATCTACAACATACTAATGATTTACATTTGACTGCTGATTCGCATTATGTAGAAGTCTTAGATTTGGTAAAGCATCGTAACAATGTAGGAAGGCATCTACATCTTTAAACTCTGGACTGTATTTGCTTTTTTTTTTTAAATTTTCCTAGAAAATTGCATGAAGGCTAACTAGAGAGGCTTCCTATCATAAAATTCCAAAATCTTGATATGTCATCACCGTCTAGGTCATCCTTACTTACAAATATTGCCCTTTAAAAGCACGCGTCTCTAACTGCTCCTTGTTTTGTGAACCGAACATCTGATCTCTTAAATTACTCATGGAAATATCAGATATGATAGGAAGACAAACCTGAGATACATTTGAAGTACAACAGTATAACTTGCTAACTCCTTCATTAATAAAGAAAACCTCTCTGAAAAGCCTTCCCAAGCTTTTCCCTGTTTTTTTTTTTTGTCTCAACAACAAATTCTGAAACATGTGCAATTTTATCTTGACATGAGTAGACTTCAAAGCACTGTGATCTTGTCTGATAGATGTAGGAATTTCTGCATAATCATTACAGTAACTTTAAGAGTCTTTTCCACCCTGCTGTAAAGGTCAGAAAAAAGCTGCAAACTAGGAGGGGAATAGCATTATCACCAGAGTGATGTGTCTGAAGCTTTTCAGAATAGGTTGTTTCTCCCTCCTTCCAAGTGTCTGTCTGTCTGTCTCCGTTTTCTTCTAACAGCTCACAAAACGTAGTCAGTTTTATATCAAGTTAAAGAGTCACATCGGCTTAGTACGAGTCTTTCTATGCAGTATTGGACTTGCTGAGCTCCTGCCTGATGGCTGCAGAGAGAGAGAGACAGAGTTAGCAGATCCAAGAGACCAGGCAGGAAGCTGGAACACACAACTGAGCCCCCAAAGCAGGCTCACCCTGCTCTTACTGCATGAATAACCCACACCTAAGGCAGCCCACACGGCTTCACACAAATGGCATTATCAACCAGGCACTAGCCTTGTTCTTCCTGTAAAATTTATGTTAAAAATCTTAATTTTTAGTTCCCACCTCGAGCAAGCCTGTGGCCTTACCTACTGACAATCGCCGCCGCTGGGATTAGCAAGGAGCATACGTGGGGCTCACTAACTTTAATTTTCTTTGTTTAAGAGCAGCCTCAGAGCCCTGCTTGCACTGCACTCTTCTAAGAGGTTGTGGTACAACACAGCACAAAAAAATACAGGGAAAAGCACTACATTCTCTGTAGTCCCAAACCAGCCAGTTTTTTCTACATCACCACTTGATAACATTCAATATTTTATCAGCAGTGATATTAGATTAATATGACTTTTTTTTCCCCTCCCCACACTTTATTTTGGTACATTCCACAAAGCCAAAAAAAAAAAAAAAAAAAAGGCCCACCAAGGTAGTAAATCATACAGAGAGTTTTGTTTAATTCCTGACAGGTGGATCTCTAAGATTATGCTTTCTCAATGACTTCCCTTAACTACAGAAGACTACATAGGAAAATAACTTCTGCTAAAATAAAAATGGAGAACTGTGAGAATACTTTTCTTTGACTTCATGTTACAGATCAAAGAGGTGACTGAAGGCTGGAAGCACAATTCTATTCTGAGTATTACTAGTTTTGAAATACATACCTCAGCAGCTCTGGATTATTTCAAAATAACCCACCTACCACCACATGACACTAAGGATAACTGCAAATCACTCAAATACAGCATCACTTCAACCACTCCTAAAAGACCCTACTTGGTGCCAATGTTCTACTGAAACAAAACTCCCAGGAGAGAAATCACTGAAGCACATTAGTTGGAGCAGGTCTGGCACCAGTGGTTTGCCACCAGACTAAGAACAAAGATACTTCTACCAATAAATCACTCTCAGACTACCAACATTTACATTTTGTATTTACATTTTAAAGCACCTGCAGCTACTCTAAAACTGAGCAGCAGCAGTGAAAAGAACGATACTTACCATCAATGAGTTCTTCCTTTAATTTCGTTAACTCCTTCCTCATTTCATCTAAAATGTCCTGCGAAGTGTCACAGCACAAATAGTACATTAGCAAACAGATTAGTTTTGCCACCTGTAAACTTCTGTAGAGAGAAATCCAGAATTCTCCCACTACAATCCTTCCCATTAACCCTTAACCCTTCTGAAAAATATAACCCACCTCTCAGCTTCCAAGTTAATCCTCAAAACCTAAGGCATCCCTAGAACATTATTAGTGCAGGTACAATGCAGAAAAGAACATCCCTAGAAGTCCCACAAATTGATTCCTGTAGCATTTATGAGAGGAGAAGGGACAAGAGTAAGAAAGCTTTGCTACATGTGAGATGTGATGCGGGATGCAAAGAAAGGAGCTAACGAAACACCACAAGCCAAGGAGGTATTCCAAGGGAAAAAAAAAAAGAAAAAAGGGTAGCAAGGTCCCAGTCCCAGTGGAATGTGGAGGAATGAAGGCAACAGAGTGAAGTGCTGTCCCTCCTTGCTGTTTTTTTCATCCTTTCCTCCAAATTCCTCCAGAACCACCCACCAGGCCAGAAGCCACTCTAGAACTGCCTGTGGAGCCAGGACCCAATCCAGAACCAACCAGAACTGATCCATAACCCAATCTAAAGCCAACCACTACGTGGGGACGTGGTCTAGAAGCAACCAGAAGATGCTACAAAAGTACAAGTGGTTCTAGAACCCCCACCGAGCTGCAGCCTGCACCAGAGTCTCCCTCCCCACTTGGGGACGGACCCAGTGATCCAAACACCACTTGGAGATCCTTCACCTTCAACTCCACAATTCCCACAGGACTCCTCTGCTCTTGACCTGGAGAGCTACACAAAAGGCAGCATGTCTGGATGCTCTTTCACTACCAAACCAGTGACCACGGGTGCTCACATCTGATATTAAAACATGGCGATACCTGTTCTGCCAGAGCTGCCCCAAGGGCTTGTTGCTTGTTTGGGTACAGACAGGAGAAGGGAAGGTTTTCTAATTTCCCAGTTCCATCTATAAAGTCAACACCATCCTGTGTGTGCTGCCTAATGCAAAAGCAGGAACTCTGTGAGAAACTAATGGGGCTGTCTAAGCCACCATCCTACAGCTCCAGCTCCTAAGAATACTGACACATGCCTGGGCAAAAATAAAGACCAGTAATTACTAAATCATTAAGTTTGGAACTGGCTAACAAAACAGTTAAAAGCTGGTATTGGACAGCTGCAAGTCCTTATTTCCACCTGATATAGTAATCTTTCTTAAAAGCATTATACACATACCTGCTTCAATCTGTCATAATCTAGACCTTCTGACTGTACTCCGTTGGCACTGGGCTGTCCCGTTGGTGTAGATTTTGGTCTGCAGCACAAAAACACATCCATGAGTTACTGGTTGCTCACTGTTACAGGATACATAGGACTCCCCCATCACAACTGCTGACATTTGTCGATCAAAAACATAGTAAAAAATCAGAATGGAAAAAAAAAGCTGTTGGGAGTGGGAGGGTGGGAAAAACCAAGCAGACCCAAAATACCACACAGAATAGAAAGCAACAACCAAGAATGTTTTCCACACACTGGAAATATTAATTACCATAAGGGTTATTAGTTCAAAACAAGAACTTTCAAAGCAGCAGACAGATTTCACTGTCAGTGGTTTCTGATTTCTTCATAATGAAAAGCTGAATGCCTTCAAGTGTCAAGTACTTTCCTTCTCCAACTGCTTACTCACTCACAAGAGGCTCTCCCAAGGAAGCACTCCCACTAATGACTGCATGTTGATGCTGACTGTATGAATGCTGAGCAATCACCCTGGGGGATTTTCAACAGTTGACAGGCCCAAGCAAAGTTATCCAACTTCTTTGCAGCCTAAATCATTCCACCAGTTGCTTTCTAAAGCTACTGAAAGCAAATACTGTAACAGCAGCAAGATTTATCAGGTGATACTTGAGAGGAAGTTCTGGTGTTTTGGACTATGCCATGTTTGATGTTTGCTTATGAAATACTCTCTCTTTTAGACATCAAAAACTTGCTTACGCCTTGCATTTTTAACATGAATTTCAAAAGAAGTGGGTTTCCTGCCTTCCCACTTCTTTCCTGGTCCCCTCCCTCATACAAGGGGTGATTCAGACTCACGGACTTACAACAGCTATGAGCAGAGACAGAGCCTAGATGCTCACAGCAGGAATACCAAAACAGCTCTCCAAAGAGGGAGGAATGTTCTGCTATTTTCAAACACATTTTACATCTTGGCTAGCATTCTCCCTCCCTTACCTATAAAACTTCAAGCCAAAAAGAAGCTGTTGGTAAAATGCCTGACAGTTCATGTCAAGAGGTTTCCCTGATGTTTAGAATTATCACAGTATGCTAACTTTAAGGGAGGGCAGGGTATAAGTAGACCAAGCTGGATGCTATTTCATTGCCCTTGCATGTGGCATCACTGAACAAAAAAGCCTGGCCTAAACTCAGTGTGTCCCTTCAAAATTCCTACATGGGAGGAATTCATTTAGCACCACATTTTTCTGCCCTTGTTACCTGAGGGTGCAGCCTGATTTACTGCAATGGAAGCTGGGCAGGAACAAAAAAAGACTGTATTTCTTACGTTTGTTTTACAAAATCACTGCCTTGGGCTTTCTCATGTGTCTTCCCTTACAAGAAAGGAGTTTATCCATGAAGAAATCATTCGATTACACTGGTTTTGTTCAGTAAGAGCTGAATGAACCTCACTCTGGATTGTTTTGATGGCTTTTACAACCTGACAGGACTATTTTCTGACTTGCTAACCGAAGGAGAACACTCAAAATGTGACTCCCGACAGAAAAGGGTGCACACATGAAAATGTTGGTTTGATACTTGTTCTTCCCTTAGGATCACAAACCTCAATTGTCACAGCTGTAAAGACTTAAGTCCACACAGTTTAAATGTGAGTTCCCAGAGAGAAATTGCTAATTACTATCGCTTGAAACACACCAAAATTAAACACACAATCCACTGAGTAAGACAGAAGATGAAATATTGAATAATTTGATAGTGAAAGCAGCTGGAAGATAGAATTCACCTTGCAACCACCAGAGAACCTACTGTGTGCACTAATGCTATGAAGGCAAACCACAGCTTAGGATCTTTCACAAAACTCTGAACATGTTACAGTGCTTAGTTCAATATGGAAGAATTCCTTGCTCAAATTCCTTGCACATTCCTCAGCTGAGATCTTTGGCAATTGCTGCTTCATCAGGTATCTGGTATTTAAAGAGTTACTTGCAGTTTACACCTGAAATTGTGAGCCCTGACTTATTCCAGGCAGCACAGCTGAGTTTTTCAGATTGTTCATATATAGTTTCTGATCATTTCCATTGACTACAGCTCTGTTCCCACACACTATGGCATGGCAGCATTTACCCAAAACGACTGAAAAAAATCCTCTTAAATGCAGCTCCTGGCAACTGGTAACAGGCCTTAATGGAAACTGGTACTGCCTGCCTTAATGGAAAAACCCAGACAACAGCATACTTTAATACTTTTTAAAAAAAATTACTTGTGAGTTTAATGTATTAGGATGACTTCAAAGAAAAGCTCTACACAAACTGACTGTTTCTTTTTCTTCATGTCCGTAGAACAAAAAGTCAGTTTTACCCACCATAACTATCTACTGCTGCTATCTGTCAGAAATCTCCACAGGAAAGCTTCTTTATAAACTCTGCCCCTCAGTCTTGAGGATGTCTTCCCCTTTTGCATTCCAAAATACAAGACATTCTTAATTCAAATAATGAAACACCGTAATTAGCAAAATAGAGAATTTCTAATCTCAGGAAAATCTAGCTGTCTTCCTCCCCAAATCATGCTATTTTTTTCCTTTTTCAGCTTGAATGCAGTTGCTGTTAAAGAAAACATAAAGTATTGAAATTTAGTGAATAAAACCTCCCAGCCTTTTGATCCCAAGATGGCTAAAGAGCTCTCCCGTGTGGTTTTCCATAGCATTGCCTAACAGGACAGTGAGGCAACCCTGACAGTCTCTAACACACCTGAAATCAAGCATGCAAAGTAAAGATTTTATTCATGCCAACATGCAGAATACACCACCCAAGATAAGCAGCTAAAAGGGGAACTTTTCATACAAAAAGCTAAAGTAATCACCACAATGAGTGCCTTCATGAAAAACAAAGCTGGAATTTGACTCGGTAATTCTGAGGGGCTCTGAAAGACATTTACCTCTGGAAAGCTCTCAAAACCTTCCTGAAGAGTTTCAATGTCAGTACTTTATGACTAGGAGAGAGTGAAACTTAGATCTCCAGCAAAACATACACATGATGTTAACTAACTTGTAAATATGTTCCAAATAGAAACATTAATTTATGTTTAAAAAATCTTTGGTCAAAAAGCAGGTGTGAAAACTCACCTGGAAAATTAATTCTTGTTCTCTGTATCTAAACTTAGAGTTTTGAAAACCTGCTTCTCAAAACACTGCAAATGGTTCTCTAAATCCTGGCATATTCAACAGGAATTTGTACCTTTGCAGGTGGAGACTGCCAGAAAACCAGTATTTAATATGAATTCATACCTGGTTCTTAAGCTGTCTCAATTTGCCTTTGACACCATCTGCTTTTAACCAGTCCAAAAATGGGCTGAACTGGACAAACAAAATGTGAAGAGGAACCTGGTGGTGCATGTGGTGATTACCAACCCATGTACAAAAAGTCCAACCCTGAACTAGTCAAAGGGGTTATTAGAAGTCTCAAATCCCAACAGGATGATACCTGTTTAATGAATCATAGAACCTGTTTTCAGAAGCAAGCAGATTTTTCCATGGAGATTCCCGTCTATTAAGGGGAGAAACACTACCTTAAAAAGCTATAACAGGTCTTAATTTTGTTCAGTTTTAGCACCTTAAACACCAGGGGGTTTCACTAGATTCAAGAGTTCTACTTGCATGTTTCAGGAAATACTAAAAGCCCACAGCTTAAGTCCTTTCAGTTTGCTACAAAAAGAAAAGGCCTGATTTTAGACAGGACACTAACTTATTTTAAAATACTTAGAACATTCATTCTGAATAACAACAACTGCATTGTCTACCTTGTGGAAGGTTTAAGGAGAAAATTTTGCTGACTTGCCAGTTTCTTAAATCTGCTTTGCTTAATCCCTGTAAGTGACTCATATCCTCCCTGCAGAGGTCAGGAGCAGGTTCTCCAGCCCCACCAGGTGAAAGAGATCCCCTTCTGGCAAACACAGCATTAGTGTTTCCAACAGCAGCTCTCCTTGACTAACTCACACAGAGAGAGCTACTTTAACAAGCTGCTTGCTGAAAGAGACTTGGCAAGTTGGCAAATATAGAGAATTAAGAAAAATACAAGGATATTCAGCAGAGAC
The DNA here is from genome assembly GCA_013397175.1 of Platysteira castanea. Classification (NCBI taxonomy): domain Eukaryota; kingdom Metazoa; phylum Chordata; class Aves; order Passeriformes; genus Platysteira; species Platysteira castanea. The sequence continues at coordinate 547,209 of VYXC01000510.1, forward strand.
TTCTTCTAACACCTTCTCTTTCTATGAAATTTTCCTCATCCTGGCAGAGCAACCCATCAACACTGACTAGAAAAGTGTACCAGCAGGCCTAAAGTACGTGCTATGGCACCTCCAGCAGGTTATGACAGCACTGGAAAAGAATACTGACATTAAATAAACATAGAATTCTTATTTTGGAAGTACTTTTAGAGTATATACCCAGGGAAGCTCACATCAAGTTAAACTCTATCAGCATTTTCCACTGGAGGAATGAAGACAAAAGCTTGATGGACAGAGTCTCAATACTTTTAAGAGAAATCTCAAAAAATCCTCTGTACTCCTCTAGGTCAGAAAACATTCTTAAACAGACCCCAGCAACCTCTGAATTTCACCAGTTGGAAAAAGATCAGTGGAACTGGATGCATGAACGTTTACAAGAACCTACAGCTGTAGGGGCAGGTAGAATCAAGACTTCAGAACATTCCAGACTCCCCAAAAATCTGATAATAGAGTTGCCCTACTTATTAATCCCTTTACCCTATGGATAAGCAATTTGAGGAAAGTATCTATGGCCAAAGGGCCAGGTCAGCTACTGTCTTACACAATATGACTTTAAAATGTTCTTTAGGATTCCTTACACCAGTTATTTCTGTGACAAGTTCCCCCTCAACACCACCTTTTGAAGCAGATCAAGGTATCAGCACAAGAGACCTTGGTTAGAGCAGGTCAGACCTACTGGGGAGGAGGGGGAAGAGGGCAGGGGGAAGCCAAGGCCGAAGGTGATGCAGTATTTTGTTACACTGACAGTGTAGCAGAGAGAACATCACCACCAGTGGCACCTGCTTCTTGACAAAAAACAAAGCAAGCAACCAGAACCAAGGCTGCAGACACCTCAAACTCCTGGATTTACTCTGAAAGACAGACAAAGATACTGAGAGTGTTTAGTGTTGCATTTTAGAACTGAAGACCTCAAGGGAAACCTCAGCTACAAGTGAGGCCCCTTAGACAACAATTGTTTTTAATACTCTGATCACCCGATCTTGTATAGCTGTTTCCAACAGCCAAATTTAAAGGAGAATTCAAGTAATTTCAAACACAGCATTCCCAAGTTGAACATGTTCTTTTGTTTTCTCTCAAGAAGTTCAGGTAACTTCCTCAGATTATCAGGGGTCAGAACCCTTTAACCTCTGTGTACACAATATACAGGAATTCTAAATGAACCACAAGCCTTCCACTTAAAGTAAACAACAATTAAATACACCTCCAAAAAACTGCTAAAGCAGCCATTTCACTTACTGAAACGCCTGCCAAAAGACTTTCTGCCTACCAAAGTTCAGCTGACAAGTTACCAAAGACTGGTTAATGCACTGAAGGATGTACAACACTTCTACACTTCTTTAGGATGGACTTTCTTAGGTCGGTACAAGACAGCTACTGAAAACTGTCACAGAATCGGATCTTACCAAGATGGCTTAAATATCCAGATAGCCATTCTATGGCTAGCAGAGAAATAGAAAAGAGAACATCTATTCACTAGATTTACTATTGAATATGGGAACTGCAGCACTGAATTTGGTTTCCCCTTGCAGGAAATTTCAGACTTCAAATAAAGAATTAAACTTTGCTGTGGGCAAATAGACACCTTATTAATTCAGGTTGTACACCAACAATTGTTAAAGAAACTTTTTTGGGTATTACTTTTGATTTTACTGTCAAAAATGTCACTTATTAGCATTCTCCAACAGTAACTCCTCATTCCTACTTAAAACTGCCAAAAGCAGTTTCACAGCAGCAATTTTAAACCCCTACATTTTGCTTTTAACAGTGTGAAGGTGATCTTTACTGTTTTAGTCCAGTATCTTCAGCAGCATGTGCAACAACAGGAAATGTAAGGAAAAGACAGCTGGTACAAAAGGGGAGTACCTGGAGATAACAGGTGATTTGCTTCCATTCACTGTATTTGTCCTTTCCCAAGGCTTTCTTGTTAGTTCTGGAAAACAGAGGGAGGAGATTAAAAACTGTCTTTTTCTATTCGTTGTGTAATTTATGTGAGGAAACTTCAAGCACCTGGCAGCTCAAGTCAGCTGCTTGGTGTTTTGCTCTTTTTACTACATTGCTTTAGTTCTTTCCCATTAAGGTACCTCCTGTTGTATTTTTCTGTGAATGCACCAAGTTGTGAGAGCATCTTAAAGTCTCACTGGTCTCCCAAGCACTGTAAATGCCATTTGATTCTTAATCCAGCTGGGAGAAGGTCTGCCTGTATTTTATATATCACATTGGTTCAGTTGTGAAACATGGAATTCTGGAACTGCAACCAGTCAGCCTCAAATACCTGAGGAAGAGGTTTTTAAGCTAAAGGAGTTTTCCTAAACTGTTAATGTTTAATAAAATTAATTCAGTGCCAATTTCAGTGAAGTGACAGCAGGTATCACACAGCCTGACACAACTAGAGTATCTTTCAGCAATGAGGTATTTGTTTTCATGCCTTAGAGTCCGCACAAGTTAAAACAGTCTTTCTTTAGCATGGATTGTTATTACTTGCTATCACTACTTCCTCAGGACTTCAGTGTGCCACTGATCTTATCAGGCTTCATTTCAGATTTGGAGTTTGTTTGGTCTGTTCCCTTTCTTTTAGATTGCTCAGCTCTGCGAAGCTGGGCAAGCAGAGAGGCAGAAAGGCCCTTTCAGAGTCTCACACTGACCAGAAAATTCCCTGGGATGCAGCTGGATACTGAGAGTATCTAAATTGCAGAAGTCTGCCAGCATAGTCTGTGACCCAGCCAAGTACAAGCTGCTTATGCTAGTAATAAGCCTTAAACTTAATTTTATACACTAGTCTTCAGGTCTTGTCCTGCTACAGGAGTTATTTTAACAGGATTTTAGCTGTATCTACAAAATTGAGAAACTTCTGCTATGGCTGCAGCTTGCTCAAGGATGCCAAGCATTCCCCTTAAAGCACTTTGAAGACTCGTTCCAGTGATGAGGCTCACCATTACTAGAGCATCTCACAGCAAGGAACAAAGGAAAATTTCTCAACTGGAACGAAATGCTCAAATTGTGAATGCATTTGACATTTTTAACAGGTTTGATGAGCCAATCAAACTCATTAATCATCACCAATTAAAGGAACAACTTCCACTGGTTTAATTTCCCTCTTTTGGGCCTATATTATTAGAAGTGTTCCAAAACCAGTCATTTCCCTAAGGCTAATGTCCTTTCTGTTTAACAGAATGTGTATAACAGAATGAAGCAGACTCTTAAGAGAAGAGAAAAAAAGGGGTGCGTGTGTGGATGTGAAAAACTTGATTTGTGTGATGTCATTTATCACCTTGCAGCCTAACTTCTCCAGATGAGTGGCTGTATCTCAGTACTGAGTTTGCCAGTTATTTCCATCTGGACACACAACTCCTAGCACTCCTTTTTATTCCCCAGCCAGGTGTCAATCTGGGTTTTGTTCACACTACAGCAGTGGTTTTCAACATTAAGGCCTGCACATCATCAAGTGGTTGAATCATCTAAAGGAGAAGTGCACACATGGGCAAGCAATCAACAGAGGAAGCTGGAACAGACTGAATGCTGGTATATTCATTATCAGGTTACTTCCCTTCTGCTTCCACTGCCTTTTGGGATGACAAACTGCAGGTTATATGGCACATCCCCTCCCTTTTGCAAGCGTGTACTGAGAGGTGGCCAGGGAAACTGAGGGTAAAACAGGGTACTACTACAGGACAGGAAAAAGTCTTGAGTGTCTCTTGAGAGACAATAATTTACAGTATGAACACATCTGCATGCTGACAATATCTCTTGGCCAACTGCAGAACATGTAAGGTTTCCTTACTGAGTCCAGCAGAGGTGTTGGCTATGCAGCTCCAAACTCTGCCTCTTCAGCAGAGGGATCATGGGCAAAGAATTTCAACACTCTGCACTTACATGTTTTATTCACGTATGTTCTTTTTATCCATCATCTTCTGAACCAGGACTCATTCTACAGCAAAATCCTAGGCTGTATTCATGGGAGAAGAGGCAGGCTCCCAAATTCAGCAGAGCTGACCGAGACTTGTCACTAGATTTTTGCATTACAGGGTCCCAGAGTTCACAAGCCTGAGCTACTTACCAGGTGTGCTTGTTGAAGAAACCTTAGAAGATGAAGACTCTGATTCTTCCTGATTAAAAGGGAGGAGAGCGGGAATAGGGAGAGAAGAGGGAGGTAGGGAAAAAAAAATCTTTATAATCTGTTAGACTCACAAGAGTCAATCTCAACAGTTTAAATATTTATTTCACTTTTTATATATATTTTAAATGGTTCTGCTCAACTGTATGTAGAAAATGTGCAAGCACTTTACAAAATAGTGGTTATATGTGTGTATATTTATACAGTAAAGTATAAATAATCTCTTGTACACCACTGGAATCTCTCTGATAATGCTTGTATTGAGTAATGTGAATTAGATAAAACTTCTCAACTCACAGCTTTATCTTCTTTCTGCTCTGGTTCTGTTGATCCCTTTTCAGCAATTCTTCTCCTGTAAGCAGAGACAAAAGTTACCAAGCTCATCATGGCTTTAAGATGGAAGAATGTTGTTTACTGCAATTAAAGACTTATACAGCCTCATAGACAGATCATTTGAAAATTAGCGTTTTAAGAGGTACTTTCAAAATACCTTCAAAGGCAAAGCTCTCCTGCCAAGGCCAATGTGCAATTTGAAGTCTGTATGCCCTCCCCTACTGCTGCACAAAGCCTTACACAGAAGTACTGGATTACACTCAAATAAAAATGGCTATTCATGAAACATGATCAGGTTCCCAACATGTTATATTTACCCGTGCAACCACGAGCTGCTGTCTATCTGATCCTCAGCCAGCTGCAAGCAGGCACCCCAAATCCCACCTGTGTGATGACTAAGCAGCTGGAGCAGACCAGGAACAGCTCCTCACCTCCTGGCCAGCAGGGCGCTCATTTCTTCCATCAACCCACTGCCTCCCAAGGGAAGGGGTCCATTTCCACGGCCACCGTCTGTTTTAGATGAAGCAGAGCCTCCTCCTCCTCCACTCGAACTGGAGAAGTCTTCACCCTTCAGAGTGTACAAAAAGACAGCAAATGTGCCAACAGAATGAGAGCTGACTTCATGAAACCAGCAAAGCTCACATGCAAGGAAGACACAACTGCATAAAGAATGGGATAGGCCAGCAGCACATCCTGTAATGCTTTTTTGATAATGAATTAAGCCCACCCTAAATGTCTCGATACTGCTATCAACCTTGAACAAAGGTTAGAACCCTGGATGGGAACCGGAAAAAGAAACCAGTTATATTTACCCGTGAGACTTTCCTAAGTTTGGCTCCAGCAAGTGCAGCTGCTAGTCCAGTTAGAGGGCGATTATCTTCGGACACGAACCCCGCTGAAAATCCAGAGGCTGGGAGGGGGGGAGCAGGAGGTGGCAGGGGAACGGGAGGAACTTGGCTGGGCAGCGGAGGAGGCGGCGGTGGCGGCGGCGGAGGCCCCGAAGGCGGGAGTGGAGGAGGTGGTGGTGGGCCAGGAGGAGGTGGGGCTGCTACTGAAGACTGAGCTGGGCCAGGGGGCAGGGGAGGTGGAGGAGGAGGTGCAGGAGGTCCTTGGACAACACCTAGTGTCAAAGAGAAAACAAACAGAATACATTAAGGATTTAGAAAACAAAGGTCTTCCTTCCGTTGAAACGGTGGTTCTTTTGCTCAGTGTATGAGACATTAAAACTGGTAAAATACTGGCCAAGAAAACACTGAATTTCAGCAGGAGAGAAGCATACTTATTCGACATACTAAAAATATTACACAGTATGCTGTGAGAGATCACAGTTCCAGAGACATTTACATGAAACCCCTCCAGTCAGGTTCTGTGCTGCAACCAAGAACAACTTTACACCAGGAAACAGGCAAAGAGTCAAGTCAGGCATGAGCATCGCAGCAGGAGGAACAACGGGGTGTGCTCACATGGTGCTAAACAGTGACATCTCATTGTGTGAACAAGCACTAACACATCACCCAAACACCTGAACCCTTCAACTGTTTGAGTTCCAATGCTAATTTCTAAGCTGTATGTAAATCTTTCCTTTAAAATAATTCCAGCAATCAAATTTTATAATTTAATACAAACACTAATTAGTGAGTTAGAAGACTGACGTATTTCAAGCTGATGGGAATAAACTCTTCTATTTTTTATCTATCATTCTTTTACTGCTTTAACTTCACATTGTTATTCAAAGTGTACTTTGAAAAAAGAATATTCTGATGATCACTGTGTTATTGTTACAGGAAGAGTTTAAGAAATTGTGACTTAGACAGCAGCTCGACACCTCCACAGATCCTACCCCTATCACACCCAAACTGCCATAAGGCAGGAAAAATGCTGCACAACTACCTTTAACAATCTCTAAAGGCAGGAATTTCGCATACAAGTCTTCCTGGTTTCCTACTCTGCTAACCACTGCAGAAATTTAAAAGCCTGTTAAACCCTCTTGGCATCACTCTCTGTCCAAGTGCACACTTTTATTCCACACTAGAAGTGAGGCCATTCATTCTCTTCCTACTCCGTCCCAAAGCAGCTCAGGCCTTCATTTAAGGCAGGAGGATATAAACAGGATCTATTCTGCATGGCTTGTGTGTGATGAAGCCACAGGCTGCTTATCCCCCAGGAGCCGCTCTGCCCACGCCTTTAGAGCGACTGCAGAGCTCTGTACAAAGACCTACACCTATTAAATCAACCTAAATCTGTTAAATCAATGTAAAAGCAGGATTCAGGTTAACAAAGACATTTATGCCCATGTAAGACGCATTTCTATCACACTGGTGGAGCGTTCATTAAGGCTGTCACCCGCTTAATCAAACTTTTTGTCCAAAGTCATCTTAGCTACACTGGTGAAATACTGCAGAAAGACCTGTCTCTCTATATACACACATATATCTGCACACAGCCATGCATCAAAATACAACCACTGCCCAGAAATAAATGCTGTAGGTGTCACATACCACTTTCTAAATTTCAATTATTCCTCACTGAAGGTCATTTACCTGTCCAAAGCCACACATATGTTCTATGTTGGCTGCCATTAGGAAATAAATGATTCTGCCTGGTAACACCACTTTCCAAAAAAACAACAGTGCAGGGTTTACCAAGCAAGAATTTGACAACAGTGAGTTCTTAAGAAATTACAATTTTACTCCTGACACGGCACAGAACATCAGCTCCTAGGCACCGAGCTTTTTCATTTCCCTTACCCCAGTTTTCCAGGGGGTATTTGGCTGCGGCATTAGGATCACTGCAGCTTTGGAAGCACCGTGTGAATTCCTGGGGGCAGGTAGGGGCTCTGACACCCAGGGGCTCCGCCTGCGGCCCTGCTTAGCGCATTAGTAGCAATAACAGAAAGCCTTACCCTGCTGGGTCGGAGGTTCAACCGGCTGAGAGGCTGCCTGCAAGACTGGCTCAGAAGCAGAGGAGTCTCCCAGCACAGAGTTTAGAGAGTTCTCAACAGAGGCAGGGGTAGCTGCAGAGGGAGAAGGGAGAACACTAGGCTTGGATGAGGGAGTCGAGGCATTCGGGGAGTTGGGAGAAGGAGAAGCTTGAGGTCCAGACAGTGACAGAGGCGGAAAGGAAGGCAGTGGGGGGGGAGGAGGTGGCGGAGGCGGCGTTGGACCTGAGGTAGAAGGTGAAGGAACCGGATAAGCCAGGTTTTCAGGAAGCCCGTTAGGAGCCGTGGGAGACGTGGACATTTGGGTCACCGGATTGGAAGCCAACACTGGGAGGACAGGTCTCGGGCCAGTAGCTTTGGCTGGTGGACTGCTTATCATTACTGGAGGAGACGGGGGCAGGGGGGCAAAACTGGGCGCGGACCAGGCCACAGGCTTTGTGTTGGGAGGCAAAGTCGCCACGGCACTGACGGGAGAAGGGGGCCGAGAACTTTTGTTCAGCGGACGAGGAACCGTAGCGTAATGGGGGAGAACGGGGTGGAAGGCTGAGCCTAGGGATGTAGCAAAACGTGATGCAGAGTGCCTTAGAGGCGGTGTAGGGGGAGTGGAGGTCGGTGGTGCAGAAGTCACTACAGCGTACTCCGGTGTGGCCTCTGCCATTGGTGCTGAGACTGCTTTTGCATATGATGGAGGAGGTGCTGAAGGAGGCTGGCAACTGGAGTATTCAGGAAGTGGAGTGCTATACGGGGAGTTGTCGAAAGATGGAGCTGGACAGAAGATGGAAAGCAGCAGCAAAGGCAGGATAAAAAAGGAGAAAGAGAAAAAGGGAGCTAATGAAGCAACAAAACCAGCATTCAAACAAAATGTAAAAATGTAGACTACAGTTAGTACCAGAGGATTAGGCACAAGTGAAAATACTGTTAGGAAAGTTTTACGTATTATCAACAGCTGTTTTTAAATTTTACCAACTTTTTTTGTGCCAACATTTGAATTTACAAGTACATTTTAGAGAGGGTTTTCTCAAATCCCATCTGTGAGACGGATTAGATACATTGTTGAGCAATCAGTCTTTTACCAGCTTTTATCTTCCTCTTTGGTTGCAAAGGGCAAGCAAGTGTAGTGATCTTAACATTTGTTTCAACTCCACTAATAAAACTCTTACCATAGGCGGCAAGTGTCATCTCCCTATTCCCCAGAAAAAGCTCCATTGCAAATATTGAAAGTACTGGGAATAAAACGACCAATAAAATCCTCTGCTCTAAAATGACTTACACAGTATTCCTTGACTTTCACCATGAGCTGACTTATGCAAATTGTTTGAGACTGAAGAACAACCAAGCACTTGACTAATGTCCCATTATATTACCAAAATGAGAAAGCTTTCAGTTATCACTGGATACATTTCCGCAGGCAGTGCATTATCTTATCTACAAACACATACAACACATTTCACTGAAATGTTACCACAATGATAAATTAAGCAAGACTTCATACTGAAAAGCATTTCTCACACTATTACCATGCCTTATATAGGAACATACCTTCTATGTTAATACACTCAAATCTGATACCTTTAGGTTTTTTTCCAACTTATGCAATGACAATACATTTGTTGAATAGAGCAAACAATGATAAGGTATTTAGAAAGTTTAACTCATCACACTTCAACCAATGTTGGAGGTGCCAAAAATGATTCAAGTTCTTCCATGCAATCAGAGTATGGCAACAGAGTGAGCAAATAGTGCAAAAAACTTATTTCAGAATTACTGGAAGATTATGACAGGAAAGTCAAAGCTCTTGGACTTCTTGCCATAAAAAAGGGGAAGGAATTCCAGCAAAACAAAGCCTGAAATACTGACTTTTTACACAAACGTACTCACTGCCCTTTGTTGGCTCTCTCACACTCCATCACCCAAACACATAAAGAGCAGTCTGGTGGTAGAACACGCTCGGGTTTTGAAATTCTTACCAGCATTTGAAATTCTTCTCTCTCTTTCCCATTCCAACTGTTCCCTTTCCAACTGTTCTTGCCGTTCTCTTTCTTGCCTCTCCCGTTCAAGTCGTTCAAGTCTCTCCCGGTCCTGCCTCTCCTTCTCTTGTCTCTCCCTTTCTAGGCGCTCTTGCCGCTCCCTTTCTTGCCGTTCTCTCTCCAGTTGCTCCTGCTCTAGGCGCTCTCTTTCCAGTCTTTCCCTTTCTAGCCTCTCTCTCTCCAGCCTCTCCCGTTCCATTCGTTCACGATCCAGCCTCTCCCGTTCCAGCTCCTTCTGCCTCTGTTGCTCTTGCAACTGTCTACAATTGTGAGAAAAGGAAAGAGACTGAGCTGCAAGGCGAGAACCAAAAACATCAAGCAACTGTTAAAAGGACAAGGAGATAAACTAATCAACAATCTTGGCAGCAGCAAGAACAAAAGCACAGCATTTGTACCTGCGTGGCGGTCTTAATTCTAACATGTCATTTTTCTGAGCTGGATAATAGTTTTATTATGTTTACAGCAAAAAGAATCACATATCCGATTTCCTCTTAACTAATTGAACATTCTGAGAGACAGCCTTCAAGAGGTAAGAATAGAAAACTGATGTTGCTAATTTACTAACTGATACAATCTTCCCAGTTTGGGATATGGAGTTACATTTGTTCTTTGCATGGCATTTTATACTCGAAGCAGTGAATAGAAGTACAGTGAAACAGCAGTAACATAAATACTCATTAAAAAAAAAAAAAAACCCAAATAAATTATGTTTTTTGGATTAACTAGTCAGGTAGAATTTATCCAAATTTTACAGGAGCATCAAAATGCACACATGTCCATCCCCACTTGCACAGTAACACACACACACAGCTTAATTGGCAACAACATGAGAACACCCTGAAGGCACAGGAAAACTGGACATGGTCAAAAAAATCCAGGGTGCAGCAGCCAAGGAAACACTGCAGGGAGCTGGCAGGGTTTCCAGCTCATGGGAGTCTTTGCAAAGCAAAGCAGAGAGGGGGAAGACGTGAAGAGGAGGAAAACAAGTTAAAAGCCAGGCAGTGGAAATATCCTAAGGGTAAAAAGAAACCTTGCAAAATTCTCTGCCAAAGCCACTGGGTTGGCTGAAAGGACTTTCCTGAAAAAAAAAAAATACAGTGGGTAAAGCTATATACCACCTTTTTGATCCTTTCTTCTCAATTTGTTTTACATTTTCTTTAGGGTTTTTTAGGGCTTTTTAAGATATATCTTCCTAGTTGGTTAAAATACACTTTTTTGGTTTTCAAAGCTTTTTCATCTCTTGGGGATAATGCTAAAACGAAAATTAGGCACATCTTCCTCCCAGCTGTGGCCAGTATGTTCCTGTCAGTACATAACACTGAAAATGCTGTTAAGTAGTTGTTCTCTATTTGAATTGTTGTTTCCAAAAAAACCCACCAAAAACGTAACAGTTAAAAAGAAAATCTTGTCTGTAAAGCACAGAGCCATTTCTTTTGCCATGTTTTAGATGCAAACTGATGACAAATCAATAAATACAAAGCACAGTCAGCTCTTTTCTATAAAGCAAATGAGGAGACCTGAACTTTCACACCTCAAGGTATATGTTTTCTGTACTACGCCAGTGGGCAATTTAATTTGGACAGTCCTTGGCAATGCTATTCTATATGTGTAGAGTCATAAGGACTGAATTCTGAAAAGGAAGGGAACTTCAGCTGTGTCACTCCTTTTCATGCCCAGAAAAAGCCAGCATAACTGCAAACTCCAGCCCGTGAACTATTGTTACTGAAGTCCATCTGGTTTTCAGACCAATGGCTTTCCTTTACAAACAAAAAAAAAATCATAAATATTGAAATTTCATAATTGCTATAACCAAATAAGTTCCAGTTATGCACAACAAAAGGACTTTGTCACTACTCAACTCATTCCCCACCAGAAGCAAAAAACCAGTTCTGCTCCTCTACCAGTTCTTCCCTCAGCCATATAACAAAGCTGTAGGAGTAGTCACCATGAAATCAGAGCTGCAACTCAGCTTGTTAAATGCCTGATTTTTAGCCTCTGAGGTCCACTAAAAAGTCTGGTGATTGACCCATACATATTTGGAACCAGCAGAGGAGCCCTATAAATGTAAAGAGAATATAATATAAACCACAGAAATTTAAGCTCCAAGAGGTATTAAAAATATTTTCGACATTACATTTTTGCTTGTGCTGTACTGTACAAAACTAATTTTACTATGTGCTCTTCTTTCCCCCCAGACAACATCTATTATTAGAGGAAAACAGGGCTTTCATTGAGGCTAACTTCAGCTTGGTCGTGTTAAAATTCTTTTTTTTCTTTTTTTTGGAAAGAAGAGGTGGATGCACATGTTTGTATCTAAAAGGCTGTTCAGAGCAGAAGACAACACTGACAGACTCCAAAGCAGCTTTGTTTATTTTCATCATTCTTTTGCAATCACTTGCCAGAAATGAGCATTTTCTACCTAGAAATGTACACCCTGTTCATCCTAGAACTAAAATGTAGATATGGCATTTGGAATCATAAACATTTCACGTTATATTTAGTTTATAATACTGGAAGGTATCAATTCTCTGGGTTTAACAACACATCAAGCAACTGCCAGAAAATTTCTTTTGCTTAAGTTCTTCATTTCTTTACAGAAATAGAAGCTCAATATAGGTCACTCCTCACACAAGGGCAGCACTGCCAAGGCTGTTTTGCAACAAGCCATACCAAGAGCTCTGCCATTTCATATTTTCATAAGCAACCTGGAAAAGAAACAGCGAGGTGCTCCTCATAAAGCTCCTTAATAACATTAAGTTATTTAGGGTAGCAAGGATGATGGCTGATTATGAAGAACTACTGATGGATCTTCTAATTCCAGCTAACCTGGGAATAAGATTGGCAAATAAAACTCAGCTGAAGTGAAGCAAGGGCGAGAGAGGGAAATATCTGCTAAATTCACATACAAAGTGGTGGACTTTGAGTTGCCTGTTGACGCAGAGGTGAGATATTAGGGTTTCAACAGGCAGTTCTACAACAACACCCGTTCACTGATGTGTTCTGTCCAAAAACATCAACCAGATGCTACATGTCAAGAAAGGATTACAGAGCAGTACAGAAATAGCACCATCCTGCCTCACAATCCCTGCATCCCTGCTCCCACCTCAAAACAGGGAGAACAGCAGAACTGAAAAGATTCTGAGAAGATTTGAAGAGCAGCAACACTGTGATCAAACGTACCAAACACCTTCCATTTAAAAATAAATTTAAAAGCTGGAATTCTGCACTCTGGGAAAGACAACTGGAGCTGTAAAGAATCCTCAGTGATGAGGACATCCTTTTACAACAGCTGGGAGGAAAGATTCGATGCAACTAATGAGAGCAAAGAGCAAAAGAAAAGAGCACCCCTGCACATCAGGCAGATGAGCTATGGAACTCCCTGCCAGGTTGATTCAAAGAAAGAGTAGGAAAAAAGCCCACAGGGGAAAAAAAAACCAAAAAAACAAACCAACCATGGGAAATAATTTAGACAACAGAAATTCGATCATGCAGAAGCTGTTGAACTAAGAGATGTCCAGAGGATGGGAGAGCAGCAGAGGGAAGTATTCCTGGTGTTTGGCCTGGCCCAGAGGAGTTTGTGCCATAACAAAATGCACCTAAGTGTTTAAACTTAATCTGAAGCAAAACCAATTTCAATTGGCAATGAACAATATCAAACTGTGCTGGCTACCTAATAAGCTCTACTTGAAAGACATTGAGAACCATTTTCATCTACACAGGACCTGAATGAAAAAGTACTCATTATTTAGTAAATATTGAGTGACTCAGTATTTAACATTTCACTTTTTTTTTTGTAAAAGAATCCTCATTTTCCATTTCTTCAGGAAATAAAAGAAATAAACCCAGAGTTTTTTGCAGTAAACAAAGTTGAGCACATTGGTTACAATACAAATGCTCTACCAAGAGGGGGCAGCAAAATACCTACCAGCAAACATATCCATAGGAGATTAAATACACCATTGTCGAGAAAAATTTCTCGTTATATGTCACTGAAGCATCCCTTTGTCAACAAAGGAAAAAAAAAAGAAACCAAAACAAAAAGCAAACAAAAAAAACCCCAACCAAAAACCCGCACCTTACAACTCACTACATTTCTACTGTCATTTTAACAACTTTAATAAACCTTTTGAATAGCAAAGCACAAGGTGCACAGGTCAGAAGATGAGTATGCCAGTCATGCAATCAAGTAGCTTTAACACAACTTAATGAGCAAGGAAGAATTCCATAAACTACACACTAGATCTTAGCAAGTGTTACAGCTGGTAGCTTAAAAAGATTAAAACCACATTTGATTACTAAAAAAAAAAGCATTAAATCCCTCTGGTTTTGTTTAACCAGCACTAGATAGTATAATTTTATTTTAAAATTTTGACAGAGATCAAATTATATTAGACAAAAGCATTAGCAGATTAAGGAGAGTCATCACACACCAATTAAAGTACGTCTGAATATCAAGACCGGTAGCTCAAGAACCCCGTGGAAGCAGTATCTGAAAATCCTCCAGCTTTAGAAAGCACATTTGGCCACCAGGACAACTTTAGAAAAACTAAAGAGGTACTCAAAATGCCCCAGAAAGCTGTCTCGTAGTGAAATGCCTGTTAAGCAAAGGCAATGTGATCATCCTAACTATTTTGGAAGTTTGAATTACTAAATCTAGGAGCTAATTTACATTAAATAGCTGAGACTGCTGTAAAACTGTACATTTCAGTCACACACAAGGTACTGTTACTCATGTTTAGATTCACAGTCAGCTTCAGAATCTCAGAATAGCTGCTAGCTTCACCAGAGAGCCTATTCATGACACTTTCTTTGTGGATTTTAACTAGCTTCACGTCAAAAGCATTTTGGGAAACTTCACTTTGGGGTATTTTGGGGGAGGTTCTTGGTTATTTTTCTTGTGGTGGTGTTTTTAAATTAGCCAACTTTAATACTGCATCAGCTTTTAAAATTATTTCCCCTCTTGCCCTTATACATTTGTCCAGTTAAGGAGATAGTGGGAGATACTGTCTGAGGATAAATAAAGAATCATATTTACAATACTAACTTGTGACTTAATATGAGCATTAATCCTGCAGTTCTTTGGGCAGCCAAGCAGCAGGAGCATGACTACATTCTTGAAATAACACATGGAGAAAAAAAAAATGCAATGAGCAGAATTAAGCACACACTCTTCCATCCCTGCTGAAAAAAAATCCCCCCACATTCTGTGATGGTGAAAGTGTTTAGAGTTTCTCCTACACAACTGCAGAACACAATTGCAGTTAATTTACTTACCCAGGTACACATAAAGCCTTCTTGGCTTGTTCTTGATCATAAAAAGGAATAACAATTAAGAAGTCCTGCTGTCTCAGCTCCTGTTATTATATGAAATGAGCCAAGACCACATGCACACTGAGATCACTTTCCATTTAGCAAGTAGCACCACTTCATTCAAAACTCAGTATGTGTGATGGGTAACTAGGCAGCTATCTCAAATTAATACTATCCATTATTTTTTGATCTCTGCTGGGGAGGGGAAAGGGAACAGGTGGGTTTTTTAACTTCTGTTCCTGAAGGTCAATGACTGAGAGACCCTCCTGTCCTTCTGCTAAAGATTTCAATGTAGCCAATAAAGAGAATGCGGTCCTAAGTTAATTCTCCTAAAATATGGCCATTACCATACAGGCTGAAGAGAAGACAAAGATCTCGAGTAGGTTAAGAAACTTCAGTGTTTACTGGTAAAACAATATTCTGTTTCAGAGCAGACTTCATAGCCAGAGGGAGACTGTCCTTTTCGGGGACACTTTTCACACCTAAGCCTCCATATCCTGGTCCCCTGCAGCAGAGTTATCACGCCTGTGGAAAGACTCCTTCCACCACAGCAAAGATGCCCTGAAACATTAGGAACTCCCACTGTGTTAAAACTCAGAGCTTCTGTCACAAGGGCACCAAGAGAAAAAAAAAGAAACCTACAAGTAACAAATCCAGAGCTGAAACAGTTTGCAAAAGCAAAGAGCTGCCTGCTCTGGCAGGTCACCTTGTTTCCTCAAGTGGAAGTTGTGCTGTACATTCACATAAATCTTCAGGATCCTAACACTAGCTTGCTTTGCTCTTGGCTGTGAGATCAAGCCATTAAATTTTTTCCTAAAAAGATGATAGGAAACTGCACTGAGAAGCCCATATATCAACCTGAATAACAGAGTTCAGCCACGAACCTGGAAGGCTTCTTGTCACAAAGCCAGATACGTTAAAAACAGAGGTATTTCCATGAACAGTACAAAGGCATCTTTGTATCACATCCAAATGCAGCAGGCACTGAGCTGATAGACATTCCAAGATGAACAGAAACTTGTCTGAAGTATTTAATTTTAAAACTCACTGTAGAAAACAAAGATCCAAGACAAAGCCTGCAGAAAACAAAATATCTTGAGGAACAGACCTGACTGAAGTAATTGCTGCATTGAATGAAGAGGTCAGCTGCAGGCAAATAATACATAATATTTGACAGCTGTTAGTCATCATTTATGAGCACATCAATTTCATATTTCATTCTTTCTTAGCAGAAAAACTGTGTGTCAAAGCAGGGCATCAAATCACTCAGAAAGATCAATACAAATACTATCCCTGTTTTGTCTGCTTAAAGATACAACAACAAGGAGAATGGGTGAGGAAAAAAATATATCACTAATGTGTATTGAAAGAAGACGCCAAAAACCATCACTTGAGTCATTAAAAAACAATGTGGACTTAAAAATCATAAAATCGAGGGGAGATTTTCTGTGCCCCACATGGTGTTTTCTACTCTTTTTTTGAAAATTAGTTTCTTGCTTGTGCTGTTACTTTTTTCTAAAATGACAAGGTGTGACAGAAGGGAGACACAAGGATGCCACTCAGAAGGCAACATGAAGGCTGCTAGACTACTGCTGGCTTAAAACACTGCAGTAATATTCAGCACTTACTGCCCTGAAAGTTACCTTTAAGACATTCTGTAGAAGAAACCAAATGTGGTGTAAGAAAGTATTCAACAGCGTACGCGTCCTTCTTTCTGTGCTTCACTAGGGTTTTTCTAAAGTTTTATAATCAAGAAATCTAGGAATACCTCTACCGTGCTGAAGTTCTGAAAGTAAATGTATCAGCTACAATTAAACCTGGGCTCATCAATCCAAACCAACTGAGTTGTTCAAGCTGGAGTCTCAGAGAGACAGGCTCTCCGGGCTGCTCCGAGCTCCTCTAACCCTGCCTCAAACCGTGGAGCAACAAACAAGACGGCAATGTTTTGAGTTTTATTCTCAAATGCTGTTAGCCCCAGCATGTGGGCACAGATAGCATTATCTAATCCAACAGTCACTACTTACTAGAATACATCTCACATGATGGTTCTCCTCCTCCCACCACTGAGTCACTGCAACAAACGGAGCAGCTGGCTGCAAACAGGCTACACAATGTCTGGCTGAGCCACAGGCACCAGCACCAGATGCAGGCTGACCTCAGCTCCATCTGAAGCACGCTGTCCTCTACACAAGAGCAGCTACCCTGTGATCAGCAGGATCTGCATGCGCTCTCTGGACATCAACAGCAGTAGAGACACAGACACAGCCAACCTACTTTATCACTGCTGAAACTCTTTACAGAGAAAAAAATAGTGCTCTGACATGTTATTTTGAACTTGGCTCCCCAGCTTGATTTTTAATAGTTTAATCCTCTGATCATCTTCTGCACAAGTTCAGGAAAGTGTGTCTGTTATGGCACTTCAAATTTGCAGGAACCTATCTGAATAATCAAAGCAGAGCACCAGCATTAAACTTGCTCTTCCATCTTTAATATTAAATATTTATTCACCACTCCAAAATTCAGCATTTACCACAGAGCTCACTCTCCTGTATGGTCACGCAAACCTACCGAATATACATCTCAGTGCCTACACATTATGTACCATGGAATGAACACACACCACCCCCCAAATTTCATAATTCATGTACAAAGAGAAAATACATCCACATCTTGGAAATTTGCAATCTGTATTGACATCAAACACAAGCAGCCTCCACAGAGACTGAGGATCTTCATAAATAAAAAGTACACAGATGCACCAATAACCTAAGCTCAGCAGAAGTGATCAATATTTAACCTCTTTGCATCTTCCTAAGCAATCTCAGCTGCATAAACTTCACTTTGCATTATCTAAACGAAACTCTTGCTCTAAAACTCTTACCAAGTTGGCTTTATTTTCTGTCGAGTGCTTGACAGTCAGGACAGTTTCCACCTGGGCATAATGCACGTGGTGTCAGAGAAACCCAGACAAGACCTAGTCAGCTTGGTACAATGAGCAAGAAACAGGGACTCAGAAGATCTGCCAAGTCTGACTGTTAAAGGGCAGAGATTTGTGAAGTGAGTTTATGTATATGCTCTGGAACTGACAATTACTGCCAGTCTGAACAGTGCTGTGGACTGTTCTTTGGTTCTTTAAGCAGCAGTGAGAGGTGAGACTGTTTCAAATTATGGTTTGTTTGGTTTTTTTTAAAAATTCTATCAAACATTTTACACCTAATTTAATGCAAAACTATAAAAGCATGCATGCATCATGATTTTGAAACACTAAGCACATCTAGGTCCTTACAGCTATTTCCAATGATCAGGCAGCTTTCTCTTGATCAGTCACCATTGCATGTAACACTTCCAATGTCCATCTGATTTTCCCTGTACACAAGTATGGTCTACAGGTTGGTGGTTCTCCCCTCTAAAAACAGGACACCTGCTATGAACTCTCATCCTATTCTGATCATCAAAATCTCCTACTGTTCTCCATTCACATGCATCTCAACTCACATCAGCAGCAAGGACTTGCTTTGTTCAGCAAAACACCAAAACAGATTTGATTGTTCCAGGTGCCACTGATGCATTGATGCCTGTTCTTGTGCTCCTCTCTTCCACATTAACTAGGAAATTCCCTCTTGGTATCTGTCAAATGCTTTACCAAAGCCCAGGAACAGCCCTTCTGCTTTTGCAAAGAAAATATTAGCTGGGTCCAGTTCACTGTCCTATGTTTTATCTGTTACCAAAGTCAAACTAAGAGGCTTTCATTCCCTTGATTGAATGAGATTTATGGTTTAAGAGGAAGCTTTTATGTTATAAGCTAAAAATGCATTAGCTGGAAGTAGTACGAACTAGGTTTCATCAGCCAAGCAAAAATTAGTAGCCAGCCACCATGATAAAGACATGAAGAGCAAACTACAAACCTGAAATGTATTAGACAGAGGAATTCTAATAAAGTAAGAGATCTATTAATGCTCTTGGATCAAACCTCATTAAGCCTAACTTTCCCCATCCCCATCTTTTCAATATAATATCTAAAACTAACAGAACACAAACTTTCCTGGCAGAAGCTAGATCACAAAAAGACACCTGGACTAACGGAATTTTAGAAAAAAGAATAATCTCAGCAGTAGAAAAACCTACTTTCACTGGCAAAAAGGAAAAAAAAAAAAAGAAAAATACCCCTTATCTTAGGCATTAAAAATTCTTTTGATTTCACCTAAATCAAGTCTCTGGGATGCAAACTTCATGCAAATTCTGTAACATGCAGTTACACACAATACAATCATATAACTGACTGTACTGACCACCCAAACCCTAAACCAAAAGGCCAATCACTACACCATAATCACGTCTATCTCAGATTAGAGCTGTGCACTCAGTAATAATCTTATCAATCCATATGCCTTTTTAAAGAAATCCTACGTCCTTGGAAGAAGCTATTGGATGAATGGCACCATTTCAGAAGCAAAGGCAAACTGGAAGCTGTATATCTGGCCACTAACTAGGGAAAGGTTACAGGCTGTGGGAAATCAGTAGAAACAAGGCTACCAGGGACACAAAGCCATGGGCAAACTTTCATTCCTTTAAATTACTATAGCTACTTTGATATTGAATTGTGCAGTGCAAGGTTTTTTCTTTTAGCATTTCCACACATTTTCAAGCTCAGGAATATGTAATAATTACTAATTTACTGAGGGAAAAATATTTTACTGTAGTTAAAAAATAAGGTTAGCAAAATTCAGAAAAAATTGTTTTAATATGTAAAATAAAAATCTTGCCTTTGAGTCTACCCGTAAGTAAGAAACTGTTACCCTTGTCAGCCTCTGAACTTACACTAAAACTAAGAATCCTTCCACAAGATGTTAAGAAAACCACACCATATCAATACCATATTCTAGCACAGGCACCCCCCACGTTCTCTTTAACACAATCATCACAAACCAAACTAAACCTGTAAGCAAACTTTAAGTATTTAACAATTACAACTCCCCCTAATATTCTCCTGTTGTGTTTTGAAAACTTGTAATATTTTCAAGTACTTACGAAAGAATTCGGTCAAGTTTTGGTCCATGACGTCCCTGAGGGACAGTAGGGGGCTTGTACACCCTCATCATTCCTTACTATCTGTACAGTTCCTCTGCTCCTGGAGCTCTTGGTCTCTTTATTTATGAAGCTGTGACCATTTTGAAGTTATTTATAAACATTAACTCATTAAATTCCCAAGTGTCATATTAGATACCAACTCAGTGACTCATATTCCTGACAATATATTTACCATGGCTGGGAGAGAAGGTAAATTTACATGCACGAGTAGCACACACAGGCATGCCATGAACTAATCTTGTATTTTAAAATGGTCTTTGACATTAGGTAACTCTGAAGTTATTAACAAATACGTGTGTCAACTGAAGCTGGCTCATTATCAATCAGTGCAAGTTATAAACACTGTCTGGCCACCACTCTGACAAAATGAAAAACAACCCATAGAACAAAATATCCCTTCAGTTCTGAGGAGCAAAAATGGAAGTTGGAGTGTTTTAAAGCTTGTTATTACCCTACTTAAGTGAGTGCAAATTACGGAAAATTACAGCTAGCTTCAAGTACTCCCTGAGAGGGAAAGCACATGCCATGTGTTAAGGTTTCTTAAAAGACACTAACGAAGTTATCAATTCACCAATTCCTTACACCTTATGTGTAATCTTGGCCTCATAAAAACCTCAGCGTTTCAGATGGCACATCTGGTCCTGGCAGCTTTAGCAACTGTATCACTGCACAGTAAGCAATACAAATATTCAAGTAAGAAGATCTGCAGCAAAATAAACAAAGTCGTATTACTACTTTAGCACTTTCACCCAAAATGTAAGGCATCTAAATCCCTTCTAAAACAGAGAAAAATCTCTGAACCAAAATAATGTATTTCTGCTGGCAGTGATCTAATTTCACTCTTCAGTTCCCAATTTTCCCAAGATTCCTGAAACTGGTTATAAAAGCAAAGGAAAACATCAGGTCTGTTGAAGAGCTCTCTTTATTATGCCACTCTTCACTGGTCAGTCCTTTGGCAAAATATTTCTGAAGAAATGTTTCTATTTCTGCCTAGGAAAACCCTGAAGCTACAAGCCACATAATTTAACTTTGAAATTAGTCCTTCTTTGAGCAGAGGGTTGGACTAGGGCTCCACAGGGTCCCTTTTCCAGCTTTAATTTTCATGCAAGCAGATATTTTTCTCCAGCTTAGAATAATTTTAAAAAAAACGTTTTCCTGCACTTAACATCAGTCAGTTACACACTACTAAATCCAGGTACACCTAAGAGGAGGGATGGGAGAGCAGAACTCAAAGAAAACTATTATCAAGCCACATTTTAAAGAAAACCCCCACCCAAAAGACACACATTCCACAAGCCATAGACTTGGCAAAGCCTTTCTCCTGATCCATCACAAACCCCATGTTCCTTCCCACGCAGTAACATTTATTCCCATTTCTTGCATTCCCTGTAGTCTAACTGCTCCCCACAGGATTTGAGTCTGCCCACACTGCCTTTACCCTTTACTGAGATTGGAAATGTCACTTGTAGATATGTTAAAAGTAACATATACTTAAACCTTTTCTTCCCAACTATTTACTACTCTCTACATTATGGTAGTAACTCTTCTTCTTACAGTCTGAAAGCTGCAAGACAGTTACTACAGAAGAAAAGTTTTAGCTTGGAGTTAATTGAACTTTATTATAACCACGTACTTACAGGAGTAATGAGACTGAAGAAGCATTTGTGAAATGTTTTAACAAAATTACATGTTCTTCTTAAGCTTAATGACACAACAGCAACAGTCTTTCCACGGACAATCTGTCTAGCAGCATGAGTAAACACTCATTCCAGTGCTCCACTCCTGTTTCAGGGAAAACCAAATCAAACCCAGGACCAGACTTCAAAGAGGACACTTCATTAAACGGAAACAAGTAGAGCACACTGATCAAAAAAGCAAAGCCATAAGAATGCCATCTGATAGGATGTCCTTCATACCAAAAATTTCAAGAGACTTTCAGAGCTCTTAATATAGGGCAGCACTTTTTTCCTGAGGAGATGCCTATCTACAATGCTTCTCTCAAAAGTATTCCAGCATTATAAACTTCAAATAATGCAGCCTTCTACAGGAACAGACAGGAAATAAAAATACTAAAAGCCACTAATGTAGGACAGAAAAAATATCAGAAGAAAAAAGGCTTTTTAAAAGTCTGTCAAAAGAAGAGACATAAAAGACTTTTACCATGACAGCAAACTTGCACGTAAACACATCAAACAGACAAATTTGTAATGAGCTTCTTGCAATTTGTTTTTAAACAAGGTAACTTCCAGATAAAGTGATTCCTGCTAAGATTTAAGAACACACAGAAGAAAAGAGACAGACAAGTATGACCAATTTTGATGTTAACCCTTTGTTCAACATATATAGCTAGTTTATCAAATGAATTATTTCCAAATTAGCAATCTGGTTCTGCTCGCCTTTTCATAAACAAACTAAATGCCAAACAGCACAACAGAAGGAACCTGAGTGCTAATTAGACCCAACATGTTTAAGTGTTTTTCCAGTTACCACAAAAAGCCATTAGGTGCATTGACACTATCCGTCTGGACCACCTCCCATTTATCCAAGGCTCCTGTTCCCTGTATCTGTACTGCATGTGACCTAAATTGCTCCCAGCATCCCTTCAGGAAGGGAACAGCTAATCTCCTGGGAGTATCTTGAGGGTAAAATAATCCAGGATTGCACCACAGGCAGTGTGCTTGGGACAGCCCAAGGTCTTACTGTTTTCACTTAGCCCAGTGTGACAGCACTGTCCTACAAGACTGTGCCATTTCATAAACCCATAACCCAGACACTCACCCTACAGCACCACCCCATATTGCCATGAAACACAAGTGGGAATATGGCAACCACTGAGTTTGTAGAAACTGGGCACTTCATCAATACGTAATGATTATTAAAAGGAATGGAAAAAACCCCGCATGTTCAAAATGCTATGGGTGTGAAAAATATCCTGCAGGGATAGAAGCAGAATGGAACAGCTTAGCTTGGAGGAAGCATCACCTGCTCAGGGGAACACGGACTGGTCACTGAGGGCAGCACAGATATAACCAGCACTGCTCCAGCTGAAAATTCAACTGCTAATGGCTCCATAAATTTATACACTAAAAGTAGAAAATTAAGGGTTTTTGCTAAAGAATACAGTGTAAGGGTAAACAAGATTTCCAAAAGAATATTCTGATCTAGTACATCCACATTCAGGACAAAAACCCTGTCATTCGTGATGACTCAATTCTCTGCTTCTAAAACTTCCTTCCTCGCTTGCTGTTTTTCTCAGTGAAAACTGAACGCACAACAGTCACCGGAAAATTAATTAGCCTGGTTGGAAATGACAGCAGTGAAATCTCCCAAGGCTTCCCCTCTGATCTTCAACTCTTTCCTGACAGGCCAATTCAACTGCATTGTTTGAATGGGTGGAGAGCACGAACAAGGATCCAGCTACCAAGTTTTTACAGAGCTGCAGTAATGAAAACTGTGCACATACAAATGCTGCCCTCATGCAAGAGAGCAAGTCTAAGTCCTTGACCTTTATTTTCTCGGCATTCAAGGAGTTACCACTTCCTTGAACTGAACAGCTGTTCACTTTTAATGCCATACCTTCTCTGGATTTCCATTTCTTCTTGTGATGGACCATTTTGTACTTGAGAGGGAAGCTGTGAATTCTGTCGAGGCAATGTAGGACCTAAGAGCAAAGACAGATCATAAATTAATGGTTTGAATTTTCACCATGCAAAAAAAGCACAAAGTCAAGGAGAAAGGCCAGCCATCACACAACATTGTAAGAACTGCTCACTTCTGCTTTTTAAGCCAAACAAGCTCAACAACATAATGCAGCAAATAAAAACTGCAACCTCACGCATGTACAATGTTACCTCACGCATCTGCAGAATGAATTTATTTCACATGGATGGAAAGGTTTCACAGAAATGCAAAACAAACTTTATATATGATGGAATTCGACAAAAGCTTTGAAAAGCACTCCAAGTCTGAGTTTTTCTTTAAACAATGAACAAGTCCTCTTGGAGGAACAGGAAAGGCTCAAAAAATTAAAACACTCACCTAAATAGAACACTGGAAAAGGGGGAGAAAAAAGGAAAAAGAATGAAACAAAAGAACAGGAGAAAAACCATCAGAACCGTGTCACCACCTTGAGAGAAGGAAGATAAAGTATGTTTCTACAGGTCACACCAAAATTTACTCAGATTTCAGCTCATCAACTTAGATCAATGACCTTTTTTTGGATAGGTAAGTATTGTGTCCAAAGGAATGGGGGCATATACCAAATGTACAAACTGTGAATTCTGCTAAGCACAAGAGATGCAAAAGGGAAGGTCAGGCAAAATCATCTTCAGCCTTCACTGATGGGCAACTCTGAACCATACAACTTTCAAGTAATTGTATACACAAGATTTGTATTCTAGAAACAAAAAGGCTTTACCATTTTAATCACAAATGTAATTACAGCACAAAACTGTGTAAAAAGAAGTGAAGAATGAAGAAGTGTGGAATGGAATACAAGACACCGTGAATGCATTCTTGCTGTCAAAACAGGCAGTATTATCCAGGAAATTATTTAGACTATAGCTATGCTTAAGATTATGGAATTTATAAAAAAGAATTAGAATAAATTAAAATGTCAAGTTTTGAAAACGTCCCAGAGCAAAGCAGTCATTTCTCACTGGTATTCCACCAAACTAGTTAGAGTGACAGAGCTGTAATGAGATCTTCCCCACCTCAAACATCAAAATGCAAAACTTTTTCCTATCTGAACTTGTGAAAGTCACCCAAACCCATAAAAAGACCACGTGTGATACACTGACACATCAAGGACAGGCAACTTGCTTCGGACACAGCAAACAAGTGCCCTGTTTAAAAACCATACAAAAAGGTTCATTGCCTCAGAACACCCCACTATTGTGTCCACTGTGGTCTTTAATCATGAAAATTATGGAAGTGTACAGTACCTATGTACCTTAGAATTACAAAAAACAATGGAACTTAATTCTGGAAGATAAAAGCAGGCAGTGTACTACAGAGGTGGTGTCTTCCTTAGTTATTCTTTCAGCAAGCATTAGGCCCTCACACCTAATGACTTGATGTTGCTTGGGATGTACTGGTTTGGCTTGAAGTATCTCCCAAGAGACATCCACAGGTATAAACCTATAGTACTTTAAATGCAAAATATTTAACTGCAATGATAAATTAATAATTAAATTATCATTAAGTAGAAACATCTGCCATATGGCTCATCTGGAAAACTTTTCAGCTTTAAAACTTCCGTAAGACACACGTCTTCCTCTCCTCTTCCCTGTGTGACAGGTGGGAGGCTTTAATGCCCACTAAGCCATGACTGCAGCTCCCAGGCAGCTGGGCTATTTGCTGCCTGCACCAGGCTGCAGCCTTTCATGGACTTTTACAAGGAGACACAATCCAGCAGCAGTTAAAGGTGCTATAAACACCACCACTGCTGCTTGTCGTGTCCAACAGAACACTTGGAGTAAGTCAAGGCTCACAGCTTGAGCTGCAAACAACACCTTAAGTATCAGATATGTGATGAAATTCCCGTCCTATTCCTCAGAATGAAACACGCTGACCTAAAAATTAATCACGAAGAACAAAAAAATAAAAATAAATGGTCACAATGTTTCCATATACGAACCAGAACTATTTAGTACTGAAAATGCAGCAGAAATGAGAAGTTCAAGCTTCCACCCATTTAATCTTTAAGAGTATGTTTTTTTGAAGAAGGTATTATCATGCTGCAGTAGCTGGATGCAGACCACCACTCTCCAACCTTTCTACCTTAGTCCTTCTTTAGCCAACATCTCCAGAACGTGAACACCGAGCTTCACCTGCACTGGCTATTCCAACCCGCCTCGCTATGAGAAAACCTCTTCTGGTAGCCTCAAACTTTGTTCCACAGCACTGTCCTTCAGAAAACCACATTATCCACCAATTCTGCAGAAGACAACCATCAGCAGGCCAAGTTAGCTTTAACTTGGCCAACCTACTCCAGTGATGGGCTTCTTCCACAGCTGTGCACACAGGAGACAAGAAAACCACCTGCTGGCAACTAACCTGGTGGTTCCAGTACTTCTTATACATTTTTGCCTCAAGGAAATGCAACTTGAGTATACCAAAGGCTTTCAAGAAAGAAAAGTTCAGCTACCAAGGCCTGTTTTCTCATCAAATTTCTCTCTGCAACCACCTTGCTAAGGAACATTAGAAAGTTAAAGGTACATGCCATGTGGAAAAGTATGTTTTATCCTAGAAGGTTTATTGCAGCAAGCCAAGACTACCACTTCATTGCTAAAATACAACTGCCTGGGTAGCAGGACAGGTGGTATATTAAATTAACAGGAACTAGCTAATAAAAAGCGCTCTCAGAGGCTTTTGAACACTTAAAGATACTTCAGAAACATCAACCCCCACGAGAAATACTCAGATACTGCCTGGAAAAGAACTCCAGTCCTCCTACAGGATCACTTTATCTTCAGAAGCCAATATAAGCCAAGTGAGAGATGAGGCTGAATGGTCTATTCATTCTGAGTTTTAAAGAAAACCTAACATCTCTCTTTTTCTAAAATTGAACAGATGGTGCACTCCGCAGCACACTCTGACAGACAGAAGATATAATTTCATACTAATTTGTTGAGCAGCCATTCCAGTTTCAGTGCTTTCTGTTTTTCAGCTTATTCTCACCTTTGCATCACCCTTCCTCTACGACAGTTCAGGCAACTGCGTGGTGAGAGATGGACTGGAAATCTAACACATTAAAAATCTCAGGGAAAAAAGCCTGCATGAAGCATTTCTACCAGCTAAGCCAGAGCCAGACCTGGTACTTCATGCAGTCACACTGACAATTATGGTGACATCAACATCAGACTGCTGGGGAACTGCTTGAACCAAATCAAGCATCCCCAACATCACCCTTTTAAACCACAACCAGAGCTGTAGTTTATCAAACTCCTTAACTTCATTTTTCAGCCCTAATTGACTGCTTCCCTTGTATCCCTATTCAAAAGCCAAAGCAATTTCAGTTCACAACCCTATGAAAGCATAACTGGCAGAACACATGGTTTGTCCTCCCTCAATGCCTTTTGTTTCTCTGTTCCTTCAGTCTCTCAATTACCTCCTCTGCTTTGGAGTGTCACACCCTACCCCACTTCTTTTCATGTCAGCTGTATTGTATGTTTTCAGTGCTGACACTGGCTGACATTGAAAACATCACATTCCTATAGCCCTAAAAAACCCCAAGGATCAGCTGTTCAAGATTGGCACGACACATGTCCTGCAAGTTACATGCTGAGCTACAGTGTGTGTTCTCATTTGGCTGCACAGGCTTTCTTGGGAGCTGGTAACATAAGGATGGATGAAATGGGGTTTGGGGGGACCAGTGGCAGCCAGATCATGTGAAATCTTCCTCAGAACCCCACATGTCCTAATTCAAGACAGCAAAAACACACAGAAAACTTCACTCCTGCAGTTACTGTACTTCCGAGTACAGCATTGACAGACAAATGCTAATTTTTGAATAAAGCTGGTCAACTATCACACATAAGAATTTTAGTCTGAGGTGAAGATCTCCATTTTCTCCCCAGAGAAACAGTTTATATAAATAACTCAGTAACTATGAATTTCCACTCTTTCATTTCTCAGTATGTTGGTGCCAAAACTAAGCCATGTTTCAATTATACAGTCTGATATCCAAATCAAAGTATGACTCACCTTTTAGAAGTCTTTTCAAAGACTGAAAGTGGATAGCAAGTTTATTTATACATGTATATGATATAAACATAAGTGAACTGGTAATAATCTTTAGAAAATATTTTCTTTAAGAACAGTTTGAATACTAAGCAAAGCCTACACCCCAGGCAAGAGTTCAAAGCTACAGCCAAAAAGATGTATTTCTCTTAGGGTATATAAGAATTTATTTTTAAAAAGTGGTTTACCAAATGGTTAAAGGTTTTCTGAATGAATGGAAAGCAGGCTTGTCAGAGATCTGTGCAGGAAGCAATAACAACAACAATTATGGTGAAATATCTCTCTTTCATGTGTCTCCAGCCCCTTCTCCCATTCAGAGCCTGTCCTGCTCTAGGCCACAACAGAACAAAAGTCTGGGGAGATTTGCTAACCAGCCTTCAGCAGAACCAAAACCATGTCACCCCTCGAGCCCTGAACGTGTGTTATGGATTTACATGCAAGATTATGATGGCGAAAAACTAGGGCATTAACAAGTAACAAAACGTTCTCCAGCACGTCTATTTGGGTCAATCACCTTCCAGCCAAGATTTCTTCCCTTTCCTTCAAACACCTACTTCCTCACTCAGTTACCACTCTGTAAGCACCTTCAGCTGAGTTAATTCACTCATCACTCTAAACTTGAAAGTAAAAGCTTTCCATTTCACTCCACAACCTCTTTTAACTTGATCGAGGCAATAAAAGGCAACAAGACTAACAAAAATATTCATTAAAATACACTTGAATTTAAGTAGAGGGAAGCCTCCTATCGGTGCCAGCAGAACCTCCTATCAGTGCCAGCAGTGCCTTGGAAACCAGGCACTGATAACCTGGGAGCCAGGCTTGGCTCAGCACCAGTGCTGGGGGACCTCAGCAGCTTCCAGTTTCCCGCTGCCATCCTTTCATGCTCGGGGACACAAAAGCTTCACCAGCAGGGAACTATGGTTGCTTAATGAAACTGCAATATCACAAACTCCAAGGAGCAAGGACTGAAGTTAAATATATCAACACCATCTACTGTGGGATATTTATTACTCTCCACTCCTCTCTACCCTTCCTTCCCCAGATGTGTCAAGATTTGTTTAAATAGCAGCGTTATAGGTGATGACTGTCACTACTGGTGTACATTACTACAGAACTGAGCCTAACAAAGCTATATTTCACAACTACCTTCAAGACTTTTCTGAAAACACCCTGCTTCCAAAAGGCATCTAATCTATCTAAAACTTCTACTGAAAATATTTTTAAAGACAACAATATAAACCCTCAATAGTAAAATATGCTGACATTCCTCTATGTTTATTAAACAAAACTTTATCCATAAAATAATGTACTTCTATTTATATTTGCCATGCAGCTTAGACTAGCTACCAAATTTTAATTAAATTCTTCAGATTGTTCCACCTAAAATGTAATGCTCTCATATGATACACCACTAATTCTGAAGAACCACAGAAATCAGAAACACCATACGGGCAACTCTTGAAAGTTTGTATAACTCTGAAAACTTAGCAACCCTCTCCCTTCACTTCCAAACACCACAACTAACACTGATGATGCTTTCAATAATCTTATGTGCAATTACAATGAAGAAGTACTCTGTCCAGTTAACAGGTAAAACTTCCTGTAGGTCAACGTTTTGGCATATAAATCAGGATTACCTCATCCGTATTAGCTATTATAAACACCTGGTAATGACCAAAAAAATTTATTTAATCAATCTCACATTTAAAAGGAAGGGAAAAATCTTGCTAGCAAGACCAGAGATACTATCCAGCTTTTGACAACACAGGTAATAATAATACCATCATGTTACTCCTGTTCTGACAGGGAGTGCTGACAGCCTGTTCCAGAGGCTTGCTAAGAGTACAGGTATAGCATAATTACTTCACAGCTGTAGAATTTTTCTTCTCCCAAAACAAGTTTTAGCATGACATGGACCAAAACAGTAAAAAGAAAAGCATCTGAGATCCCCCCGCAAAAGCTCCATGTATACTTTTCTCGTTTCAGTCTTCTGTAATCTCTCTATATATTCCAGTTAGGCAACCCCAATTTTTGTTTCAGTTTGCATTTCCCAAAGATACTGAATTATTCAATCCATGATTTGAGTGCATTCCCCTACCAGCAAGGATTTAATTACCTATCTCTGCTGGAAGAGAAAGGGCTGCACATCAATATACAGCTGTGAATAAAGATTTGTTTATTTAATAACTGGACAACCTAACTTCTAGAGTTACTAACTGAAGAGAAATTCAAAAAACTTGAACCACAGGGGCTTTCCTCCCCCCAAAAAGGTCAGATGAACAAAATAATGAGATCTTGGAAACAAAAAAAACTCTGTTTCTTTTTTTCCTCCCCATTTTCCTATGAATTAAACTGTGATCTAAGGCAATACTAGAACAGATTCACCGAAGCTACTCCCGACCTTGCCTTTATATCCAGACCGTTCCAAAATCTTTTCAAGAATCAATATATAACTGCTACAGGTTAGTACAAAAAGCATCACAAATCTTACATATATGTAATTCTATTAGAAAGAATTAAAATAGACTTATTTACTGTTGTGACATCCTTCCTTCAGTTCTTTCGCCGCTTTCATCTTCTGCAACAAACAACTCCAAGGACCTCCTCAGATGCAAATTACACATCTATAAACCTCACACTTTAGTTTCTTATTCTCTTAGCAAGGCTTTCCTGAGGTTGAAGACAGATGCCACACAAAGCAACACCGATTCCAGCTGAAGTAGAAGGTGCCTTTTGCAGCAAAACTGAGTATGATACTCCTTTGTTCCTCCCAACACAAGCTTCCCTTACGTGACCTTATTCCTTCAAAGAAATAATCTATTGTCTCACACATCAGAGAATTCTCAGCCGTCTAATTTCCCTTCATTGAAGCTTTTCTCTCATTGCAGAGCCACTTTGATTGCAACAATGAGCCCTACTTAATGCAGATATGAAAATTTTCTTTGTAATGCAATGCAAAACCTTTGCAAAGAGCCGTCATCTCCAGACAAGACCAATTACTGAATATCTGAACACACTGCACACAGTCTTAAAGCCACAAATACTCTTCATTTGACCTCTTAAACTTGATGACACACACCTGTCATTTGATGAAGGTGTCATTCTTGACCACATCTAACAATTATATAATGTAATGAGTAGTAAGTCTTTCAAAATTTTCCCAAAAGAGTGCCAGAAAAAAACCTTGGTTCACTTTTAATGCATTTCTGAAACAGTACGGGGCAGGAATCCGCAGTATTTAATTCTTTAAAATTCCAGAAGAAATGCAGTCCTATGTTGTCCTCCTCTTCTGGATTTGCAGGTTGCCTACAATCTGCCCAACTAGCCAGCAGGAAAATAGGGTCAGGTTGAATAGCTGCTAGCTAATGCAATCATTCAAACCAGAATGGAGCTAAAACACTTTGACATTTATCTAAATAAACAGAGTTCAAGCATATGAGAAGTCAGGATGTGTTAGGGTTTGATCAGTCTTGTAAATCAAGGGGAGGAAAAAAACCTAGACCTGAAGAGTGCTTCCAACAGTTTCACTGATAAGGCAGCCATCGCTTCGAGTACTTTGAGACAAACCTGCACTATTTTTTTAGCAGAAAGCTCCCACTTGCAGTAAAGCCTTTACTTTTAACTTCAGAGATTTTCACTCTGCATTCTGAACTCATCAGAAGGACAAAAAGCCCATCCCTGCGAGCTCAGCGGTGCCTCGACTCTGGCAGATCCACTAGAGGGAGATCCTAAATTAAACAACCTCCAATTTTGCCAGCAGCCAGCAGAACAGCTGAGGATGCCAACTGCAAGCAAAAGATCAATGACATTTTTCAAATATATGCAAGAGAAGGAGACCATGATTTAATTTTATTTTAAAAAGAGCGAGAGAGCCATACCCAACAGCTGACTTGCAAACCGAAAGGACGTACACAATTTAATCTTTAATATCCCTCAGAAGTCGTTTAGATTTCTGTGAACCCTTGCATAAAATTTAAAATTCATCTACAGCTTTATGAATTTCTGAATAGTATGCTCAGCTAACATTAAAACTGCTTTCCTTTTATGAATAAAATACAACATAAAACAAGCAAGCTAATAAAAGAACTCACCAAAATGAGAAAGCACAGCAGAAAATAAGGATACTGCAAGAATCTAACTTTAACTATATGTAATTCTAGAATAAAAGGGAAGCTATCTATGTAGGATTTCTTTATTTTATTTGAGTTGGAGGTTCTATATGCCATTTTGGATGCACTAGGAAACACAGCAATTTATTTAAACTATTAGAGACAAGTTGTCATCTTCAACTAGAGATTTTTGAAGCAGTATCATCAGAATACCAACTAGGACTGCATGCGTTAGAAATTTTTAAAAGCTGAGCAGATACATTGAAAGAAACAAAACTAGCCATATATAATGCATTGATCATCAGATATCAGCATAAGTTTATTTTCTAACACATACCCTCCCAACACCTTTTCAAAAAGAGTAATTTGTTTATAAAAACGGAGGCAGTTGCAATCCATTTCCTAAAATAAAGAGCTAATATTAGCGCCTCAGAGCCAGAAACCTGTCTAAGTAAATATTCACCTATTTCAGAGATGCTGGCAGGGGGGAACCCTAACACCAAGGATTCATTTCTACCTGCACTTTCAGGAAATTACATCAACTATAGAAAAACAAAATCCATTGAACTTTGAGCAAGGAGCCAAATTAGTTTGTTTCCAAACTGCAAGCCACTTAGCAACCTATCTCCATTATTGAAGCAGTGTGTTCAGAAAGATACTTGATATTTTTTACTTCTTACTCTGATACAGGTCATAAAAATGAAGTAATATTGCGTTCATACACT
The DNA here is from genome assembly GCA_013397175.1 of Platysteira castanea. Lineage (NCBI taxonomy): Eukaryota > Metazoa > Chordata > Aves > Passeriformes > Platysteira > Platysteira castanea. The sequence goes on from VYXC01000510.1 coordinate 579,632, forward strand.
GACAAACCTCCCAGTCAATAAAACTTAGGAACACTTGTTGACAGTACTCTAACACAGAAACATTATGAACATTTATCTTTAAATATTGTCTGGAAGTGATATGAGGCTGAGGGAGCAATTCTGTGTGCCTTATTAGGATTTTTTTTTTAAAGCAGCAGTGCAAAATTGTTCATCTGCCGAAACAACGCTGATAATATTAAGCTTCGGTTTTATTTAATCGTGATGGAAACTAGAACACCTATTTGTCTGTGACATAGGTAAGTGACAGCTAATCTTAAACCACCACAGCCCTTGGTTGACAAGAGCCAGGGAAGAACAATTATCTCCTGTGCTCACCATTAGCTTGTGATGCAGCTAATTAATGCATTTTGACTTGTGCCTGCTGCTACCAAATTGAATCACAGGAAGGAGAAACAAAGAGCCTATCTTGTAATTCAGAAAACTTAAAAGGTTACTCCCAGTCACTTTCAAACATAGTCACACACCTTAATTCATGTCCATCTCAAAACCGTTGAGAACAAACCAGAAGACAACAGCACTGTAGTCAGCAACCAGGCTGTGACACTACAGTCATAAAGCTATTTTAGTTTTATCCATGTCTTTACAAACTGAAGTGGCATCTCAATTCAGGAAAATTTCTACTACCGAACAATATAACAATGTAGCAGCCCACAAATACGTTGCATAAATCAGCAAGAGAACAAGTCAGTAGACAAATTACAATCCACAAAATGAAGAGACAACACACTAAGTAAAAAATGAGCAATGCCATGCCTGCCTATATCATTTCAGCCTCTCCAGCAGCTCAGGTTTAGTGCTATGAGGAGTTAAATCGAATTATGAAGATATGTATATGCATATATACACACTGAAACATGTAACAAATTCTTCAAGTACAGGTAATGGGAAAGAAACCCATCAAACCTGGTGTAATTACCATCAATCAGGTCTTTCATCAAGAGAGTACAAACCAACACTTCACATATTCCCAGATGCTGGTTGGGAGACAGGTGATGAACAGCCAGAATGCATGAGAAGTTTACAACTGAGTAACCCTTAGGGAAAGCAGAACTGAGGGATTTAGAAGAGAAAACACCCAAGTGAGAGGTAGGAGACTGGGAATCACAACCGGGTTATTTTAGCAGGCAGAAAGAAACCTTTTAACTCTAGCTACCATTTCTATTTTGGCCTCCTATGCTGCATAACAGTGTAAGCACTGCAGAATATATCATCCATGGTCTAGCCAGCTTAGTTTCAAAAGGTGAAGTCTTGAAACAACTACCGGAATAAAAACCAACTTGATAAAACCACCTTTTTTGCTGCAGTTGAGACAGCACTAGTATAGTTATCTACAGCCTCTCCTCTACATAAGAGAAAGAAAACTGGCACACAAGTACCATCTCTTGTTACACGGGCAATCTTTAAAGTTTAATGAGGACAAAAGAATTCTATTTGGTTACAAGAACACAAAAGACTCTTAGTCTTTTAAAAGAAAAACTCCCTCTGTGTGTGTCACAGTGTTATACTGATCACTTTGCTGTAGAGCCTACCTAGAATATGTTACAGATACCAGCTGAGGACTGAAAGCCAGGAATTTTTCCGCCTGCGTTTTAAAGCCTATGTCACCCTGGTCTTCAAACAAATGAAATTATAGACCTCATGTCTAAATTGTATGTGCTCATCTGAATGTTAACCCTGGGTTCAAGGTCTGAGCTAGAAAACTCTGTATGGTAAGAACTGCCAGAGAAGATTACCTGAATTCCAAAGTTTGGAGGAAAAAATATGAAGATTTTTATAATAAACCAGTAATCAACGAGAAGCTAAACTACCAACACACAGTAAGAAGCTGGATGTCTCTAGAAATCCTGAAAAGTATCCTCGTTACAAGGTACCTGCTTCTTGGGCACGTCTTTTGGTTTTGCTTCCTTAAAGTAACAGGCAAAGCCAGCAGTTTCTATATCTAACATAGAAACACAAAAATTGATTTACTTGCTAGGAATTGCATTTACAGGGATGTCAGCTGAGTTGAGAATCACAGTTAAGAAGCAGTAATTAGTTAGACAAAACACCTAAATAAATACAACACCTAGAGGTTTAATCATGATTAGAAACGAGACTTACTGACTTTTACATATAAACATTTGAGTTTTTCTGCATTTGAACAATCTTAGGGGAAAAAAAACAGCGAAGAGACTCTTACCAGCTTCCTGTGAATTTAATACTTCTAAGGCATGCATCATGGCACTTGCGAAGACATTGGCATCTTCTTTGCTGCCAAAATTCAGACCATACACCTGCCTAGCATCACGCCACTGGTGGAAGGTCTGTGTAGCCTGATTGTACTTCAGCCCTTTTGGAATGGCACAATTTATTACCACCTATAATAATTAAAAAAAAAAATTACTTATGTTTAAAATTGCTGCTGCATCAGAAGTTTCAGCTTTGCGTAGATTTTATTCCTCAACCACATGGGTTAATTCACGACCCACAATCTGTAAAACACAATGCTGAAAGCACATAACCATTTCAATTTTAATTCCAATGCTGGCTGCAATCAGTGATGGGAATACACAAGGGGACTAATGAGATATTTTGTATCAACTTTTGTAGCTTAAGTGTTCTCACTTCAAAAGATGCAGTGATGTTTCGTAACAGCAATGCAGTAACATCAACAGCTCTGACTTCCAGCAGCAGACTACTTGATGTGAATACGCGTCTGAAATTCAGAAACTCGTCTTCCCATGAATTTCACTGAGTATTTGTTAGATTTCTTTTTCAACCAAGTTATCACCTTCTCCCTGTGGCTGCTGCACCCCTTGCTTGCAGGGCTTTCAGCAGCAGTTCACTGGATTTGTACCGTGGATCACAGGGTATCATTTTGTTAGATTGTTATGGCTCACACAAAAGATGATAAATTCGAGCTATTAGGGCAACCATTTACTACAAGCCATCCACTAAGAGGATCCCATCGCACTTGGATAACTATATCCTCTCACCTTTTTCTGCTGAATAATGGGAGAAAAATCCCCACATTTGCTCTCAGATGAATGCACAGAGACCATTTATTACTTGGAATAAGTGTTTAATAACAAATCACATAGGAGATTATCAGTCTAGGCTTCAGGTGTGTGATAAATGAGCAAGAACAGACCAAAAGAGTTCTACAAAATGCTGGGAGGGAGGGAAACAAACATAAGAAGCTTTCCTCAAACAAAAGATTAGGTTTTTAACCCCATCCCAAGTATCACACGGCAGAGCACATTTCCAGAGTGCTAATTTGCCATTTAATCATGATCCAGTAACTTCATCAACGAAATTAAGACGTAATCCCTGTTACTCCCTTCTCACTCTCTTAAAGTGGTAGATGATCAGCATTACCAAATATCAGAAGGTTTTTTTGAACAAAATGATCTGGGGAAATGAGACATCATGCATCCCAAGTTTTGATGAGATAGGAAGAGCTAAAAGAACTCCTGGTGTCTACACAGACTGCAGCTCATGGTGTAGAGTGGGGGAGAAAAGCTTTTAGGTTGCCACTTTGCCTTAAAAAGAACCAGATTACTTCTGTGTACACCACTAGCCCTTATAAATAGGTATCTGTAGAAAGGAATGGCAAAAGGACTATTGCCCAGGGAGTATGCAAAGTGGTTAGTTCACACAGAAAAAGCAATAAAACAGTTTTGCTACCTCAGTTAAAAAAATACGATTTATTATTTATCGGTCCTGTAATTTTGCTGAAGACTTACTTCTGAATATTCCAAATTTTCAGAGATTTCCTCACCTGATGATCCTGAATCTTCCTGCCCACTACTCTGAATGTGTTGTTGCCTGTGTGATGATATATATGAACTCTGCTGAATCCAGTTGATCCACCAGCTGGTACCCATTTCTTATTGGCATCATCGTAGACCATTACAGCAGCTCGTGCTTGGCAGATACTTTGTTCACTGTTAATACACAAAGTGGAGGAGAAGATAAAATTACTTATGGCAAAGCATCATCTTCCTGGTTAACTTTTTTTCATCTCAAAATGTTAAAGCAGTACTCCTTGCAACTTGCTGAAACCTCCACCATTCTGAATACAAAACCACAAGCACTTTGACGTTTTGCTTAGATGTGTTAATTCTGAAAAGCTGTGGTCCAGACAGACAGGCCTAACATCCAACAAAAGAGACTGAGAAGGTATTCACTTTTTAGTTTTGCACCTTTTCCCCTCGCAGGTTTTTTTCCCTTCCTTTCTCCTCACCACCAGCCATGAATTTTAATTAAATTCCACAACCATATACAAAGCTTTCTGCAAAGACCAAAGAATCCGGAGTTGCACTAGCATTATACAATCTACGCTTCCCAGTGGAAATTACTTCTACAAGAGATGAGAATTGGAAGGCCCTTGCACCTTTTAACACATAGAGAAGAAAAACACACACAGGATAAAGTCCAGCACAAAAAATTCACCTGCTCATAAATAAAATGCATTTTGGCTTTGACACATTTTACAACAGTTGACATTCAGATGTAACATTTTCTCCCTGAGAAAAGGTTCTACTGATTATCAGAAAGTGCAATTTCATCAGGAGACTGCTATCAGTAGCTAATCCTGATTATGGCAGTCATCTGGAAGCTGAGGTACAGCCTGAAGTCAAAAAGGAGCATAACATGAATGTCCTGATATAAGAAACACATGAAACCAGAACACACCAGAAACAGACTATTTATTAGGAGTGGAAAGGGTGATACCATGCAGGTTTGTCTTTGCGGGAAATGTCCAGATGCAGACAGGAAATAAAAATAGAAAGGAATGATTTCTTATCAGTAAGTCAGATTCTCTGAACATACCACTCCAGTGCATCCAGCATTATAGAAAGCACATGATGCCTGGCTTCCAAGGAATGTGGCCTGCCATTTGGAAAACTGAGAAGGCTGAAGAGACATGCATTCTTCATAGGAAAGTAAAGGAGTGTTTCTTCATATTTTATGAAAGAGGGAAAAGGATGCCTCCCCCACCCATCTGTCTTGGGGTTTTTTGTGGTTTTTATTGGTTGGTTGGGTTGGGAAGGGGGGGGTGTGTGTGTGTGTCTTTGTTGGGGTTTTTTTTCCAAAGACCATGCTGAATTTCCCAGTATCTTATTTACACCTCCCAACACAAGAAAACTCTGCAATGCATTCAGCTGTTTTGTTAACTTTCAATACCAACATTTCTGAGAAAACAGAATCAATTTCTATCACACTTTCCATGGCACTCTAACAATTAGAAAAGTGCTCAACACTGGGATACTTCTCAAGGCTCACGAAGAGGAATAATGAGATCATGTCTCTCATGCACATGAGAGAGAGATTCATGATCAAATGAGGAAATAAGTTCTTAATTTAAAAAATGCACATGTCCTAATTCCCTCACCTATTCAGCAACTAGATCAGAATGGGATTACAACCCCTAATTAGACCACTCTTTTTCTAGTTCAATTTAGGGATATTAGAACCATAATATACATAATTAAAGTGCTTCTTTTCTAAACATAGTTTACAGTTTAAGACTGGAAGGACCACATCGGATCCAGGAAGAAAGATTAAATGCAAAGAAAATAAATTTTGGTACAACTTTTAGGCATTTCACAGTCCCATTAAACATATGCCACAGTGAAATACGGTTCCCTCACTGGAGAAGAGGGCAGAGCAAGAACCTACTGGATTTCTTTATTTTTAGATATTTTGGCACACATCTTTAAGTTCAAACCTAGAAACATTCTGTACTGTTCACAAAGTACATGACCAACAGTAGTGGTTTTTCTAAAATGCCTGACAGTAAACTTGGAAAACTTCTGAACCCATAATAAATTTTTGCTATATTTCAATTTGGATCAATCACAGGCAGGATAAACCATAGGTGACAGGGCCTAGATACTGATTTGGAAGCAGAGCCATGTGGTTCACAGAGTCCTTGCCAAAAATTAATTTTTACTCAGTCATGTGCCAGACAGATTAAAAAAAAAAAGGTTCTATTAAAAATTGAGACTATGATTCTAAGCTAATATGTTCCAATTACAACAAAGGTAGAACCAGAGAGTGACTGAGTAATGGTACAGTGGCCAGAAGACTTAATTAATAGGACAGACCATCAAATTTCAGGGGCTGACATTCAGCCTAAGTTTATAGAATTTTTTACATGGTTTAACATACCAAAAAAATAAAGAGGAAAAAAAAAAAGAAAGAAAAACCTATTCATTTTAGAACTATTCGGTATTCAAGTGGCACACTTCACAAGTGCAAATAAGATGACCTTGAGTTGAATTTCTAGCTTTTCTTTAACAACTGCTAAACTATTTTTAGTTCCACTTCTCAGGCTATGTCTTATAACTGGAAGTATTAACCAAGTCTACATCTCAAGTACTTCATGCTCCATTTAAAATAAAACACTTCTCATAACAGGGAATGATTCTCATCCATATAAAAATATGAGATGATTCACAAACTTTTAAAAATGACAAATACAAACGATTTCCAGCTGACCTTTTCAATCACTACACAATAAACGCTCTGCCTTCATTTCATACAAATTTTGTAACTAAAATTTCAGTGTTCCAGGTGTGTAATTTTCATATCCAGGTATCAATTTGAGGGTGACATACTCCCCTCCTGCCAACAGTTCCCACCACCACCACTTGTTTATCAGACTGCAAGAGTAAGATGGAAAAATGAAACTACCCCTATCAGACAGAAATTAAACCATCACAGGATGCTAGCCTTTTTCCAGGGTTCAATAATGGCACATTAGTAGGTGAAGGGGAGATTTATTCATTTACTCTCTCTTAAAGTGATTACACTTCCTTTTGAAGAAAAGCATGGAGACATGAGCTTTAGTGAAAAGAATCTTTAGTTCTGCTTTTCAATAGCCACTTGATAGTTTAGCATATGACTATGGTATACTGTATATTGTAATTAGACACTAGAAAGTATTTAAGTACCAAAAACCCCCTAAAAGTAAAATGCATACTAGAACTTCAGAGGGTTACACCAAATCAAAAATCCACGCCGTTAGCTCATGACTATCTTTGACAGGTCTAATGAAAAATAAGATTTAGGTTTTTTCCAAAGAGCCACCTTTTTCTAGGAAAATTATGACTTTAGCATACGGGCTGTTACTAGAACCTGAACCAGTCTCTTGTATTCTACAAATATATATGAACTTAAACTTCAGTGCAAGGGAACAAGAGCCAAGTGAATCAGAATGGTATAATTTATCATATTTCTCGCTCTTCACGCTTATGACACCTCCCTGCTGTACTTCTATTAGGAAACAGGTCTTCACCCATCTCAGTACTTATACATGAGCTCTTCACAGTCCCCAGGGTTTGCTGCAACACGTGTGCCCCTTACATGACCTGTGCTAGGAGGGCTTCCTTCATTCACTGCACCAGAGACACTTTGGTCTGATCACAAATGCAGATTTTTTACAGACAGATTACTTCACACTGGAGGCAAATAAACAAATTGTCTACAGTCATGTTGCAAGAGAAAAGAAAAAGAGTCTTCAGCTCTTTGCCATGTCATTAGGCCTTCAAAAGCATCCTACTGGGTTTACTTGCCTATCACAAATTTTCCTCTTCCTGGTGCGATGTAATGGTTCCAGAAACCATTAGACTTGGATTAGCCTGCACCTTTTCAATATGTGAGTTGATTAGGGGATGTGGGAGATTGAGCATCTCCAGCTTCACATGCTAGTGCCAAAACGCACAGCTGCTCCAAGAACTGACTGCTAAATTATCAGGGCAATGGGTTGGGGAACTACACTGAAGTACTAACTAAGAAAACCAAGAAATGGTATGTTCCCAGGTAAACTTACTAAACTAAGTATATGAAATTATTTGCAGAATACAGAAAATTAATACGAGGGAACATTCACGCCAAAATATGCTTACCAAACCTTAGGAGACAAAGTGTACAAGCTCTCTTCCCAAAATGTAAAGCTTGACAAATAGCTGGATAAATACATGTTAGGAGGAGTTATTCTCCAGACAAAGATGTAGGGCTCTGATTGTTAAAGCCAGCCATTATTCTGGGTAAGTCCACCTACAGCAATACCATATAAAGCCAAAGACAGGGTGGCTGGTTTTTATTTGGGGTGGAAGAGTGGGGGGAGGTCTGGCACTCAAAAGGCTCACACAAAAAACCACAGTAGTAATGAATCATAAGTATAAGATTATTCTTATGGGAGAATATACTTTCCTCCTCCAGTGATGAGATCATACAAAAAGCCCAAACCATAGCAAACTGAACCCTAGCAGACATCATTCTTTCGCCCAGATGGAACGTGTTCATTCTTTCACATCCCAAGTTCTTAAGCTCAATGCACAGTGACACCAATCCAGTCTGCTGACCTAAGCCTTATTTTTTTTTCCCCTCTCCACAAGAAGTGGATGCTTGGTTTTCCTCTCTCAAGAACTAAAAAGGATAAACATACTTCAAGGATCAAACTCATACAAAAAACAGCACAATCACAGCCACAGAAAAGATCATTTAAATATACTAACAAAAGCAAGGAAAAGCTGTGATTGCTCTGATCCTCAACCTTTATTATTTTTGTTAGTAATGTAACAATGAGGGTTTTGAAAAAGTATATCCCATTACCACTGCTTCTGGTGATTCAGGTTTTTTTTTTTTCCTGCTATGTTCTCAATTTACAGAGACATAACAACATGTTCTTAAAATGTGCAGTCTTTGCGGGGCAGAAGGAATGGAAAGAGACACTGATTCATCAAACGCCTGTTTAGGATTTTCAAACCATGTGGCACAAAGCTAGAAAGAAACTCTAAACATTTCCAATCCTAACATCTTAAAAATACACGTTTTTGAAAAGCAGCTAAATGCTGGTTCAGATATAAATGTCTGTATCTTAGTGGTGACGTTTTGCAAGGTAATTTTCCCTGCTTGTTCCTGAACCCCAGCTAGCACATCACAGTGAAAATGTGTGTTCTCTGTTTTGCTATTAAAAAGTTAAAACTAACCACCCAAAACCAAAACAAAATCCTACATATACTGTACCACTACTTTCTATTATCTAAAACAGACACTGTAGACAAAGTTGCCATGTATTCTAAGTTGCTCATCTGGCTTAACAGTTAAACTACTTTTTAGCATCTTGAAGTTAACACAGGAATGTTTCCTATGCCCTCAAATATGCTCCAGACTGAACTCAATTACATAGCTCAATATTTATTTTTGGGAGTAGGGGAAGGGGCCTGCATTTGTTGACAGGGGTGATGTGACTGAGGAGAGCGGAAAAACTTTGAGTTACTTTCGGTTTTCACTCATAATCAGCTGCTTTAATTTTATTCATTTTTTGAACTTTAGCACTTCAGCCAGAAGGACATCTCAGAAGAGGCTCAGTGTAACAATTCCCACCTCCTCCTGCCAACAGGACATCCACACCATCAACAGGACATCATGGAAAAATACAAACCATTAGGGCTCTGCAGAGGTTAACACAGCAGTTCAGTAAGTTAAGTTTCTCTAATTCATGCTCAGCTGAAAAGTAAGCATCTCAGCTTCCCCTGCATTACTAAAAGCCAGCTGAACATGCTGCTGGCAAGGGAACATCACATGCTTGGAACAGCAGAAGGAACTAAGCTGTGCTGCTTGCACCCAGCTTCAAATGATGCAGCTTGCCCACTCCAACACTTCAGCCAGTACAGAATTTACTTGCTATTTAGGTTTTAAAATAAGACTCAGTTAGGACCAGCTGATTCATCTGACCTGTTTCCATGTGGATTTTTCTTCAGACACTACAACCCCCCACAGGACAAGAGTCCTTGTTCATTCCTTCCAGCAGATCCAACTCAAACAAGAGTGGCTGTTAAAACGGGAGGTGAATGCGGAGGGAGAAATCCCAGATTGCTTCACTAACAGCTCTCCTGTACTTGCCTGTGCCTAGAAAACTTTTGATTGATAACTGAGAGATTCATTCATCTCTCCCACTTTTCCGTCTCTGATAACCGAGAGATTCATTCATCTCTCCCACTTTTCCTTCTCATGAATTACTCAGAATACAGATTAGCTGCAACATCAGAAACCAGCAGATAATCCTGCATGGGAAAGTCCCAACTAGAAATAAAACTAGTACTGCTGAAAAGCAGGGGAAACTGAAACATTGGGATTAATAGCTGGCAAAGGAAAGGTGCTTTGCTTTTGGCACAGGATTCTGCAACACTCCAGAGTTTTAGCTGGTACACAGTTTGCTGAGGACAAACTTTCTTTGCCCAATGAGCACCTTCCACTGAAAGAAAATTGCTTTTCATCTTGTGCTTAAAAGCATTTAACATTAATTTAGGAGAAGTCTGCTCTTGGAGTCAGAAAATTCTCATACATTTCTCTTATTGCTATAAATCTGTTCCTTGATGATTTTGCATTTGTAGCTTGTTCCACAGCAGCAGGTGAATATCAAACAGCTGAAAAATCATTGCAGGACATTCAGGCAGAAAGAGGAATATTATTTAGAACAGCAGGTTGATGTCAAATGAAAGCCTACTTTGCACACAGAATTCCCAGTTTCACACCCAAAGAAATCTTCTCTACCCAAATGTTTCACATGCCATATTTCATGCAATGGACAAAGTAATTTTGTTTTGGCAATTCAAGATTGTCTCTAGGTTTGTCATACACTGATTCACATAAAAATTCACCTATTCTCTCAAAGGAAATCAGGAATATCTAAGAGAGAATATGACGTCAAACACTGACACTAGAAAGACAAACCTTAAAAAAACTGAAAGCACTAATAGGAATTAAGAAAAGCAGACTGAAAAACATGGATTTTGAATAGCATGAAACCAGTTGTATTAACCATGGCTAACTGCATATATTATAATATGCAATAATGTAATATAGTATTAATAAAATATATTATACACATATGACTAATTTTATCCACCCTTAAATTCATAAATACTCTGTGAAGTCCAACTTTCATAACAAACCGAAGATTATATTAAGATACTTCATTCTCAACTCTCAATTTAAATAGATTGTGTAATTACCCAAAACCAAATACCAGTTTTTTAAGAGAAACAGAAACTAAAATCCTTTACTACACAAAGGTAGGTGTGTTTTTAAGCAATTACTTCAGCAGACAGAAGGAATGACCATTTGTTCCTTTAAAAGTATAGAATTCTGGATTTTCATCATCCATAGTACACACTCCATTCTACGAAACCAGAGATGCTCAAAACTGTTATCCAAAAACACCAAGATCAAACTCAAGACTTCACGTTCATGACTTAATTTTCCATAGGTTCCCTGCTAACTTAGATATGTATTTGTACAAATACCTGTTTGTATGATTGTACTACCCAGATATTTATCTGGTTTTGTGTCTGTTAAGAGAAACAATTTTTCATGACTTGCATTGCAGGTTCAAAGCTTTCCTTATAAAAAATTTGGATCTACAGAATGTTATACATATCCAAAAAGCAGGCACAGCCTTGGTACAGACAATACTTTGGTCGCTTAAAATAAAACATGAGGTTTTTACATCTCAGTGAAGAATTTATGTTGAAGCATCAGTTCGTGCAAAATTTTTTCTCAAAATATTACTACGTTTATTTAAAATTCCAAGCTTAAGACAGAGAAGAACATGGATATGCTGGAATTTTATACACAGATTTGGTCTTTGCCTTGTATGCAAACTTAGTGATAACTTCATGGAAATACTTCATTAGAAGCCTTCATTGTTTTACCTTGGAGGTAAAATTTTCAATGAAATAACCTGCAAGTGACAAGAGCAACACTTTCCCACTTTCTTCCACTATTTTCTAGATCTTTTCATCTCATAGAGAATCACGAAGATTTTTTTTCAATAAATGTTTCCAACAGATGTTTTGGGAAAAAAATCAGAACTATACAGAGGCCAATGATTTCATAACACATTTACACTGACAGGGGAAATCTTTCTAGCCATTATTTTTATACTGGTAAAATGAAGTCCTACATTTAGACTCCACAGAACCATGAAATAAGATAATTCAGTTTATGCTTGCTCCATGTACTCATCCATATTCTTGTTTTCTTTTATCCTCTTACACAGGGGTGTTCTCTTAGACATGGCATCTTTGATAATTTATCCTGATTTTTTCCTGAAAATATTACATTGTTATAATCAAATCCATTTTTCCACTGATTCTTCAAACATATTTCTTCAGGGCATTTACTACTTTGCTTACACTAAAAGGCTGTGCAGGATCTATGCAGTAATTGAAATAAGTTCCATTTCCTCAAAGAAGATTCAATACAGTGGCCAAAGGTTTTGCCACAGTAAAGGCTAAAATTCTGTCTGGGTAGTGATTTTACTCAACAGTAAAACAGGAGCAGAAGATTCCTACCATGATCTTTCACCTATCTCAAGACAGATTTTTATCAAAAATCAATTCCTTGGTTTGTCTCTCTGTTGTCAAAGCTAATGGGAAAAAAGCTCTGTAAAAAAACCCAATCTGTAAGCACCCGGGTGCCCCATAATTGAATAAAGCCATCAACCACAAAATCAGTATCTTTACCAAATAGGAACAGTCATGACAGACTGAAAAGTTCAAATCTTTTAACCTGAAGGTCGTAAAAGGCCAGGGCCAAAAGCTAGCCAGACACTTTACTTCTTTCCTACAAATAGCCTATTTTTTGAGGGCTTGTTGCTTTCTTTGCTATGATTCCATGAATCTGAGCCCGGCATACTGTGGAAAGCCTTTTTAAGCAGGAATGAAAAACAACATCTTCAGCAACTAGACTGACAGCTGATGACTTTCTGTGAAAAACCACTTAACATACATACACTTCCTATGTTCTATACATACTTTAACAAAAAGTGACCTTCTTATGTTATTTCCTAAGCTTTCGACACATGGTACAAATCACAGCTTTCAGAGCCCAGATTCCCCAGGCAATCTGAACGTGCTGCAACAGAATCCGTCATTACGGTACCACCACCACAGATCACGTAACTCATTTTACTTTCAGATAACCAATGCCCAGCTCCTCTTGGAACAGCAAGAGAGCAGTGTTTTCACATTACCTATTTAATACAAGGGCAGCCTCTGATGTAGAGAGCTGTGTAAAGAGAAGGTGGCTAATCTTTGAGTGACACACTCTAGCCCCAGTATTAACATATGAATATGCAGTTCATACAAGAAATACTCATTACAAGAAGGAATTGTCTTTCTAAAGCTAAATTTCACCTAAAAATACCTCAACAACCCAACACCCTATTTTGTTAATTTAACACTTGTTTTTAAACATCAGGTTGACATTCACATGAATGAAAACTAGGCCAGGTTGGATGGAGCTCTGAGCAATCTGGTCTAGTGGAAAAGTGTCCCTGCCCACGGCACAGCGGTTGGAATCGGGTGATCTTTAAGGTCCCTTCCAACCCAAGCCTTCTATGGTTTCATGGATTAATCATGAAAATGAAGCAGCAAAGCACAAGAAAAGGCTACATGTAATTGCCTTGGTCTCAGAAGCAAGTTTTGTTCTTGGACTTTCCAGGTCTGCTAGAGTGTTGCATTAGAGGGAAATAAAGTTAGTAGCTCCAGTTTGATGAACTGGACACAGAGAGCCCATTGAACTGAACAACAGGCAGCCAGCACAGGTGAAGGCACCATGGTGACATTGTGTGGCCCCTCTAACAGCTTCACAGGGGGATCAAGACAATTTCCTGACAGCCTGAAGAAGACAAATGGCAAGACCATCCTCCAGTAGAACAAGAACCACGGTTTGGGGAGCCAGAGGCTCAAAGGGTTGCAGGGAGCAGTTTGACATCTACTGCTGAGCTATGACTGGTGCATTTCTTAGGGGGGTCAATACCAGCTACGATGCTGTTCAATGCACTTGCTGATGACCAGGAAAAGGGGATGTAACGCAACTTCAGCAAGTCTGTGGATGTATTTCTGTAAATTGGGACAGACTGGTATGTTGGACAGCAGAGCTACTGTTCAGAGGTTTCTCAGCAGGCTGGAGACATCAGGCAACAGAAACCCTAAGAAATGTGGAGGCAAGGGCTAAAACTTGCAGCTAGGACAAAATAACCTCAATGATGTAGAAAGTGATTATTCTCCTCCTCTATTAAGACTGCATCTGGCACATTGTGCCCAGTTTTGGGCTCCCCAGTGGAAGGAAAGACTTTGACAAATTGGAGCAAATCAAAGAGAAAACCATTAATGGGGCTCGAGGAAAAGGTGCACCAGGAGCGGCTTCACGGCTGTGCTTGTTCAGTCTCCAGCTAGGAACATAATGGCCACTCTCAACTACTCAGCAGGTGTTGCAACAGGGAATAAGAGTCACAATCTTCTCAGAAGTGCACTACAGAAAGGTGAGAGATAATCAAAAATTGCAGAAAAGGAGCTTTTAATCAGGCAAAGAAAAGTTGCACCAAGAAATCAGTGAAACGCTGTCAGAGGTTGCCTAGAGGAGCTGTGGAATCTCCATTCTCAGAGACTTCCAAATTCATCTGGGACAAGGCTTTAAGCAACCCAACCAAGGTGACGCGAGCAGATAAACCCCAAGAACTCCCACCTCGACTAAGACAGTGTATGGCTCTAGAAGAAATAAAATCCTTTCAGAACACGCTACTGAATTGCAGATACATAAGTACCTTATTTATGACAATTTCTGCCTTAGCACCTCATTTTATTGGAATGCTCATCCCAAAAATAACAACATGCATTTCACACTTGAAGTTTCAAGCAGCCTCTCCTTCTGTAGCCTTTAAATGAAGATCTTAAACACTGCTGGTAGTTCAAATATTCAAAGCCTAAAAGCAAGAGGTTTAAATAAACCACACAGTATTTATATCACTGATGTGTACTACCAAATAAATGTCTGAATATTTAATAATAAGCAATAAGCCCTATTTCTTTCATGCCCTTCTCCCAACAAAACACGCAAGATTGATTCATGAATTTCTGACATCTCTTAACAAGTTTGTACTACAAAATACTTCAAATATAAACACAGCTCTTGACAATCTTGTCCTCATTTCCGAGGGCACCAGGATAAGGCAAAGTTCTGGGCCTTATTCAAGCAGCCCTAAAACAAATGAATTCTTAAGCAACCCAAGACCTGTCACGGTGTAGTAAGCAAACACTGATGTGTAAAAATTACCCCAGTTACAACTGCTTCCTTGTACAGGAAAATCTAATGAGCATCCTCATGCTGTGCATTCAGCAGAGACATTTATGATAATGTGTAAAACAAAGGAATACCAAATTTCCACTTAAATGCCTCTCTACAGTAGAGCTCTACTCTCCTCTTTGAGCATAGGTTTCCACATAGAAATTTCACAAATCAAGGAGAGGTTATCATCATCAAGTTGACACAACCTGGAAGCATTCTGCTTTCACTTCAATTATGGGTTATTTACATTTGCCATTGAATGCAGTCAAAGTTATCACCTATATTGAAACATGAATACCATTTTCATGCCAAACTACTGCATTTACTCACTGAACAGCACATTTTTCTTGCACTCTTCTCTTCTTTCATCCAAATTACTTTTTGGCAAGGCTAAGTCAGTCTTATTTTGAATAACTCTGATTTCTTTCCCACATCATTTTATCTCTCCATACCACTTTTCAAACTACTATTTTTTCACTCCTCCTATACCCTACATATTAGTAATATCCTTCCTGAAGTGGCTACTCACACAGCTACTTCAGCAGCTCTTCTTCCAAGTCTGACCGCAAGTCAGTCAAGATTTTAACTTCTGACTTGAAGAAATTCCTGATTCCAACTCATACACCACCCCCCAAATTCCTCACTTGTCCCAGCAACTCTTATTAATACACTTCCCTCAAGGTACTAAGGCTTGTCATTACAATCTAGTCCCTTAGGTATAATCTCAACTGCATGCACTCTTCTATTAAATGCAGCTTAAATTAACCTATAATCATTCAAACCTGTGATCAGTTTTTCCCCTGAATATCCTTCATTCAGTGCTACTTAACAACAGTAAAAAACTTTGCATTGCCCAAAGTCTGAAGCTTGACTTCATCAGTTAACGACTTCGATAATAATAAGGTGGTAAAGGTCATATGATCTAAAAATGCTACCACTATTTATATATTCATTTATAAGTGAAATCCTTTTTCTGGAGCTGGCAAAGGGATTCAGAGGCATCTGTCCTGTCATGTATGTGCTACTGTAATTCTAACAGAAGGGACAGGTTGGACAGGTTACTTGTACACTAATGAGGCTACAAGAAAAAGGCTTGAAGTGCTCTTCTCTTCCTCTCCAGACTAGCAGGAAAAGAACAGCACAAGGAGAAATATGAAAATCAATGCTAGAATTCATTGCAAAAGTATTTTGAGACTCAGTGACCCACTTTTAACTTTGAACACCAATAGACGACTGCAGTAACTAATTCAATCTAGTTAATAATTAACATTAACATTTGTGCATTCATTACATCTAACGTTCTGTCCTAGAAAATCAGATGATCTAGATGCACCATGAAACACTGAGTAGAAGCTGTTTGATTTTCCCACAATGTCAGCTATTTCAAGCATCTCTTGCAATAAAAATTAAGCAGCTAGAGTGCAGTGGCAGTAAGCACACAGCCCTTGAACAGAAGTGTATCAACGCAGATGTGCGCTTGAAACACTTGTTTGGAGGGGTTTTACCCATGCAGAGCAGCCAGCACAAATGGACATTTGCATTGTCATCTCAATGAGTAAAAACTAAAACTATTTCTCAACATATCTCGCCTTTCTGAAATAGGTCTACCACCAAAATTCTACCAAAATGGTTACACAGTGAAAAGAAGAAATAGCAATCTCTCCAGAGCAGACAACACCCACATGGAAGAAAAGTATAAATTATTATGGAAGGTCATAAAAGTTACTATACTGATCAACATCTTTATCATGAATTACACACTGGTTTTTCTCCTAGACAGCAGCTCTTCCAGTATTTCAAACTTCTTGGCAAAGTAAAATTATTGCTTAAGACTGCAATACTTTGTTTCCCCCATTTTAGGATGCTTTGCTTGTTAGCTTCTCCAATGTTGTCACTGAGATCTGCCTTCACACCAGAAAAACAGTCACCAAGTTAAACAGTGAGAAACTGTGTTTGCCTTGCTTTCCAGGTCCCAATTCCTAAGCGATTCAGCTGTCTCTCCAGTTGTTCTCTTTGCTTTGCAAATGCTTGTGTTTAGAGACAAAATTTTGATTTTAAGACTCGAAAGGCAACTCTGTTTCACATTTACTTTAATCTTAAATGTGTGTCCCAGTTGAAAACAGGACAATTTGTTAATCAGTTAAACAGTAGGATCTACAGTAACAGGGACATATCCATTTTCTGTTCCATTAAAACACCACCTACCCCTACCCCAAAGTTTTAGAACAAATTGCATCACATCTACTGGTAATAGCAAAAGGAGATTGTATTTCCCAAGAGTCCTCTCATTTTAAACTTTCCCAGACACGACAAATCACACTTTCAAGTCTATCTGCATGAACAAATACAAATAATTAGTCAACAAATCCAAAACTCTGGATGTGAATTTGTATTTGTACTTGGGCACAAGACTTGACTCCAGAACAGCCAAAATCTGATTAAAACATCACTCCAAAGAAAAAAGTCTACAGATTTTTATATTTCCATATGTTATATTGTACACATAATGCATTATATTAAAAAAAATTCCACTGTGTAAGTCCTTTATACCCAATGGTATTACCAGGTTGGGAAGTCCCGTAAAGTTCTGATAAATTTTTTTTTTCCTTCAGGGCAAGGACAAAAGTAGTTACTGGCTTCCTTTACTAGAAAAACAGGAAAATACAGTTTTCAAAATAGTAATTAGATCCAAAAAACCCCTTATGTAGCAAGAGTGCATTTATTACATTACTATCAAAACTGGAAGATATGTTTAGGCACTTTCTTCTAATATTAGTTAGAATTGGATGTCAGCTATTCTATTTCCTTCTTTTCAAAGAGCATAACTCACTACACCTTACCTCACACTGAGAGCCCAGTATTTAAACTGAAAATACTACTACTTTGTACTTAATTTTACTGCTTATCTTTTCTTCCCCAAGTTTATTCGGTGAATCATTACATACAAGGAAGTAATTCTCATCAAACTGAAATTAGAAATCCAATCTAGAGAGCAGGAATACAAACAGCCCAAACCAAACAGCAGCTCTAGCCAGTTAAGGCTTTTATTCTGTGGTTTTAAGTATTAAAAATATATGAAAAGAACAAAAAGGTAGAGGCCAATAGCAACCACTATACTTTCCAAACAAAAAAAGTAGTTGCAAACTCCAGCAGGGAAAAGAGTATTTAAAAGTGAAGGCTTATACTCATTGATTATTTGCACTAACAAATTATTTAGAGGAACAACTACAACGCAAAGGTGAGCTGAAGAACAATTCTGCTCACACTAGAAAACTAAGACTCCTTATCAGCATATCCATTGTTTAGGTTTGTGCTAGCTGCAAGTGCCAGAAAGCTTTATCTGAACAGGGATTTTCACTAGTTCAGCTAATCCAGCAGTAATTATCGGAAAACGCTATTTTAACGCATAAAGGCAGCACAATCCAGCTGGCATCCCAGGGGCCTCTCCCATTGTACAAGATGGCTGTTGCCGGGCTCCGAACGGAACGTGGCTTGCATTGCTCTAGATCAACGCTCCAACCACTCCATTATCTTCCCTCTCCAGCTCCAGCTTCATTTTAGAAACCACCTTTTCCAGGCAATCTTGCCGTATTTTAACCAGCATTTTATGATGTTACTGTCTCTCATAGTCTAAGCGCTAAGGTATCTTAAGCTTCATGTCAGAGAACATTTGACTGCTATTTACAGCCTTTACTACTAGGCTGGGTTTTTCCAGTGTCACAACACCCTTCTAACAGCTACGCTCAGAGGTTCAAGGTTCAATCATAAAACCACGCAGGGAGTGTTCTGCATCTTCCCTCTTCACATAAGCTTTGTGAATCCTACTCTCTAACCAGGGCCTCCAGGTCTGCTTGCAAACAAGGAGTTTTGAGGCCATTTGGGTGGGGGTTTTTTTGTTTGTTTGTTTTGGGTTTTTCTGGTGTGTTGATGGGCACATTTTTGTTTTTGAATTCAAGAATACTTCTATGCCGTAGCACACACATCAGTTTGGTAACACCAGCTGTACACTTAACAAGATTTAGTTCTCTTCAGTTGTTACCTGCCTCACAAAAGCCCTCTTTTAGGCAAGTGATACACAAGACAAGGGCATCAACACCATACAGCCTTTTCAGACTAGCTATGCATTCATATTCTGGAATATATTATGTGATCAGCTGCTAACTTGAGGTAAGCAAAACAGACCGCACTACCAACCCTAAACAGGTATTTTGCAGGGAGACAGAGAGAAAAGAGCAATTTTATTAGCAGTTTTATACCGTATGTGGTCATATGCTAAAACCACAGTTCAGTTAGCTGGTCCCTGATATAGTCTAATCCAGTTTCCATTTCTGCATATCCAATTGTCCAAATTCGTTTCTTAAAAAGCAGGCGATGAAATGTAACAATAAAATTTGGTTAATGTAATGTGACACAAAGTCAACAGAACTTAATTTACACATCTCCGTGCATAAAACGAACAGGTAATGTTCCAGAAAACACTTAACAACCTTATTACAGACTGCAGAAAATTATATACTTTTAACTTTTTTCCTCTTGTGACCTTTTTCCTCCTCTGCATCAGCATATTAGTTGTGGGGGTTGCTTTGTTTATAGAGTTTATCTTTAAAAGTAAGAAGGTAAACTGCTTGCTCTCCCTCCTCCCATGCACAAAGAACAGCATTCACTGCCTCTATGAAGTACCTAAGGGCTGTGAGTCATTTGTTTTGGAAAAAAGCTCCCAAAGGCTATCAAGCAAGACTGTTGAGATAAAGCCTTTCAAGACTTACATCAGGGTTTCCCAGACACTACGTGTACCAGTAAGTGCAGACTAATCATATTTTGTCAGACTGCACATTACTTCTGAATCCATCTACCAGCATGCCAGCAAGGATAATGTAACCATAAACTATTAGAAGCACATGCTTCTCCATGTAAGAGTTCTTCTGCTTCTGCATCCTCATGCAAGTTGCTTCAGAAGTGCTTCGGGGCTTTTTACAAAACTGAGACAAATGGACTCACAGAAAGCAAAACCAAGCAGGGGGGACTCGAGGTTCTGACTGCCAGCAATGAGTGAACAAAGCAGAAAGCTGCAGAAAGGCTGTTCCAGGCCAAAGGAGAAAAGAAGCCCCAGCAAACTGGTTAGCTACCCGACCAGCACAGCACTCTGAATTAGCCAAAGTTCTGGTTTGGTTCAGAAACTTTTATTCCAGGCATCTAGGGCTGCCAGCGACCTGGGCAGTCTAATCAAATCTGGGCCTTGTTAAAAGCAGTAGTTTGGATGTCAGTAGCTGTTTTCCTTATGGTGCTGGGTCAGACCTACAGCAGCATTTGCACTCAAAGCAGGACAGAGGTTATTTAAATCCAGCTATGGCAACACATCTCCCTCCACCAGCTGGGACATCAGGCAGTGTTTTTTAACAGCTTAATTAAGTGGACACACACAGATGTCCACAGGAGCAAGACTTCTGAAAAAAATAACCCAAAACCAACACAAAAGCACAGGCATTTTGAAGAAAACATTCAAATGAAAAAATACAATAACAAGCACCAGCATGCAGTCTTACCTCTTCCTGCCTAACAATGGCCAGAAAAGCAGCCAACATATTATGAGGGAGCATTCAAAGTAAACTGAAAAGTCTGGGAACGGACCAAATACTATTCACAATTCCTCACAAAACACAGCATACAGTGGGACCCACCATGAGCACCTGTGTTTCCTTCACCTCAACAGCTAAAGAAACAATTAGAGAAGCCTTCAAAGAGATGAAGCAGCACCCTGAGCTACCTAAAGCTACTGTTGCATCAGGTAAAGACGTTCAGTTTATGGAACAGCCTCATGAAGAAACATGCATGTCTTTAATAGAGCAGTGGAAGGCCATAGGGAATACCTTTATACAAATTTTTTAAAGAAGAATCATACAAAACGCACATGTATAAAACAATTTCTTCGCTTCCATTAAGTAAGCAGCATTCACACCGCAAGATCTAGTGATACTAACAATGGCTTGGCCAAAACAATCCAAATAGTATAGTTACTGCCAAGAGCAGGGACTTCCTGTTGAGAGGCAAATCTACCTCCAAGTATGAAAACCATGCTCACAAAAACTAAGATTCCCAGTTACCTGTGGAATGTAAGATTTTCCACTTTATAACCTTTTCTGTGACAAATCCACTGATGAGTAGCTTGTCATGAAATAGTGTATCGGGGGGAAAAAAAAGCTGTAACTACTCGTGGTTATTTGGGAACTGTTAGTAGTAATCTAGCTCAGGTAACATGGGCACAAATAAGGTTATAGGCAAAGTACCACCTTCCTACCAGGAAGGACAAAAGAGCACACAGAAATGACAGGCACTGTCTTTCATTATTACCCAACTTATTTAGGGCAGGGGGGGAAGCACTGCATGCTAAGTATATGGTACTGACATCTATCCATATAACAAAATCTAAAGCATAAGGAAAAAGTAACTGCAATTAGCTTTCTACAAACATGAGCACAAAGTAGCACACCTTGGACTACAGCAGACATACAAATTGGGAAAACATTTGGCAAGGCAGAAGTGCATAAAAAAAAAGACACGGGAGTTACAAGGTTTCAAAATAAAGAGCAAGCCATACAACACAGAGGAGAAAAAATGGGGATGGACTAACAGCATCCTCCATAAACAAGAATAACAGGAAAATTCCCCTAACAGTAATGGCAGTGAAATACTAGAACAGACTATGTAGAAATATTGTGAAATCTCATGGAAGATTCTGAAAAAGTTATACATGTCAAGGGAAGTTTATTGGATTCTTTATTCTCAAGTTGCTATTTTTGGAGCATCCCTGTGCACAGGCAGCCCTTGACTTCACAGCCAGCAGAGCACGCTTGCAGGCAGAAGGTGCCAGCACCCCTTTCTGATACTGCTGTGGGGAAGGACAGAGCCCCATCACATGAAACCCTCCAGGCAGTGATGGAATTCCTCCCCCCAGCTCCCCTGGATCACAGGTATCCATCACGGTTCGTGAACCCTGTCACAGGAGAGACCAGCACTGGCTCTGTGCAGGAGGAGGTCAAGATCCAGCAGCAGAGTTACAAAATGTATTGCAGCCCTTAGGTGCTGGTTTTATCGCTGGCAGAGCAGCAGGAGGCTGTCTCAGAAGGTACAGAGTAAGAATCAATCAGCCAAATGAATCTGGCTCAGATGTTCCCAGACCATGGCTCCGCTCCCATGTCTGAGAAACACCCAAGGAGCATGCATAACTTTATTAGGATCTGAAGCTACAGCTCAACTAATTTGCAATTATGGCACCAGCTGGTGGCCCAAAGCACCGTGCTGTGTCATTTGAGCCTCTCAGTGTCTGTGGCAGTAAAAAAACCCAATGCCTACAGTATCCCAACTTCTTTTAACATTCGAGAGACAAAGTTATATGTAGGGAATCAACTGAGCAAGGATCTAAACACTCACTTACGATCGTTTAGGAAATGCAAAATCTTCCCTGGATTCAGAACATCTCATCCACATAAGTGAGACATAGCTCAGCAGTGTTCTTACTGGATTTTTTCACACTTCCCCAAGTGATTTGTATTTTGATTTATCTGCCCAGGATAAACAGTTCCTCAAATGCAGCAGTTTGAGGGAAACGATCCTGGTAAATTATGAGCAGGCATCTGATTAATTCAGAGTCCCAAGACAACAGATTACAGAACAAGCTCTTCATGGTTAGAGCAGAATGTTCTGCCTCCTTACACGTGCGACTTCCGCAAGATACACAAAGACTTTCAGGTTGCTGACAAAGGAACAAATAACCCCTTCCCACCAAAAAAAGAGGGCAGTACTTGCATAATAATGATTCTAACTCAGTGTTTCCCATACACTGGCAGAGACACTAAATTGTCTGTTTTCAAGCTCAAAAAGCAGCAGTTGTCCTAAATATTTCAGACAAGGTATAAGACACAAATATTCCAAGTTTCAAATATTACACATGGCAGCACATGCAGAGAGAACTTTTTGGGCAGGGGGGAAGAAACAAAACAGAAGTTCTTCCTTTACCATCACAGGAGGCATTTACTATTCTGAGAACCAGAAACCTGGTCCTCATGAACGATGAGAGACTGAAAAGTAAAGCTGAATAATCAACATCAAATGTTAACTGTTTTCATCATTTCTGGAACCCATTAGCCTTTAGCAATAACTTTCCTTAAAATGAAACAAAATGAAACCAATGAATCCCTAAATGAAACCAAATTAATCCCAAAACAGTCTAGAAACAGACTCCTAGTTGCAGTTCCCAACAATTTTTAATAAAGTAAAATGATAATTTTGTTTTTAGTATTATTCTATTTAAGTTTCAGTGGTTTCAATTATTTAAGTGCCTGGTGAAACTCATTCCACTGTGGTTACTCAAATGATATTTGTTCCAGATGATAAGAATATGCAAATTTTTTGGTCAAATGGCCTGGATCTTTATCTGCTTCTTTTAAAAACTCTGGATTACAGACAGTTTTAAGAAACAGCATGTACAGCTTCTCTTCACGTATTGTGCCCTGTCAACTTTGCTATCTGGAGCATCTCCCTTAAGAGGAAAGGCTGAGGGATCTGGGCCTGCTCAGCCTCGAGAAGAGGCAACAGAGAGGGGACCTCATCAATGTCTGTCAGTATCTGCAGGGAGGGGCCAGAGGATGGAGCCAGGCTCTGCTCAGTGGTGCCAATCAACAGGACAAGAGGGAATGGGCAGAAACTGATGCACAGGAAGTTCCACCTGAATACGAGGAAAAACTTTTTCTGTGCAGTGACCGAGCACTGGAAGAGGTTGCCCAGAGAGGCTGCGAAGTCTCCCTCACTGGGGATATACAAGAACCATCTGGACACAACCCTGTGCCATGTGCTCTGGGATGATCCTGCCTGAGCAGGAAGGCTGGACCAGATGACCCACTGTGGTCCCTTCCAACCTGACCCACGCTGTGAAAACATTCTGTTGCACCCAAGCTGTTCTAGAAACCCAGGGGTGTCAGGCACCACAAACATCTGCAAGTGCCTGGTAATTCCAACTACGCCAGTTTGTGTCTGTTCACCACACCCAGACATGCATTAGCTTCTCAGATGCTGCAGTCCAAATTTAAGCCAAATTTAACTTCAGTTATCAATCACTTCAGATGCTTATCCTCCAGCTGCTACTACTTCTGCCAGAGCATTAAGTGACCACAAATGCCCGAGCTGTCAGTCTTACCAATGTCCCCAAGAAACCTGGTATCAGTTGTCCCGTGTAATTCTAGTGTCTGGATAAATTCTAACACCTTGGGACAACTTCGATAATTAGATTCAAACAACTAACCACTGCAGGCTGAACAACTATTAAATCACTCTTCTTTAAAAAAGAGCTTGAGAATTTTGGGCCTGTGGTATTTGGTGTTGGTTCTGAAATCAGCTTGTGCTCTCCAGAGGTCCAGCCCCTGTGAGTGGTCTTTCATGTCAGGTACATAAATATGTATAAAGGATGAAGAGGAGATGTTGAACCTTCTCTTCTGCTTTTTGTAACAGGTTGGTCTGAATCTGTCTGCAAAAAAAACCAGAGAGGAAAATTGTGTAGCAAAGTTTGCATGGATTTCTCTGTGCTAGAATTAGGTCGGTGCTATCCATGCTCCCCTATTATATACAAAATGACATTTTTAGAAATACTGGCTAACGGAAGCTTAGAGTTAAAACTTGCACACATCAGCGAATTTATATTTTCGAAAGTTCTGACTTCAGCATATATGGAGAGGCTATACTTTTAACAAACTGAATTTTAAAAAAACCTGTCAGACGGTACACAAGGTCTGTTTGCAGAATGACTGCACAAATTCCTGCTCTGTGCATGCCATTTGACTCAAAGTGCAATCCCAAAGACAACAGGTCCCTGTTTTTCACATACCAATTGTTGGCTTGAATCAGTGAATTCATTGTCTGAGTCTGCATGACCACAGCTGTAATGTAATTTAAATAAAGTTCTCGTTCCCCAAACTTTTAAAAGTACCTCAAATACTTCCTGGTATCATAACATCACTTATTATTCTAAAGCAATCTCCTGACTTGAAAACTATGTAACTTTGTGAGGAAACAGAAACCATCCTACAAAGCCCCACATGCTTGATTCTGAGGCTGTTTAAAAGAGCTTTCCATCAAGTCCTACACCCTGCAGATTTGCACTTGGTTTCTGAAGATTCTTTAGGACCAGGAGCCAAAGCACTGACTTCTCCCACATTTCAGGTGGTGCCTGTTGAAACTGTGGCTTATCCCAGAACCTGCCAGGGCCTCTCCCAGCAGCCAGGTAAACCCCAGGGTGTGGCACAGCACCCGGGACAAAAACCTCCCTCCAGATCCTTCTCCAGTTCGTAACAAGCCTGCTGGATACTTACAAAGGAGAACTGCAGTACACACTTCCTCTGACGAGAAAGCCATAGCATTAATACATCCTATAATATTGGTACTGTATTCTAGGTTTAGTTTACTTGATGCAGCCTAGATTTAAATCACACAAAATCTCTATGCTTACATTTAACTAACAATCCCATCCCATCATTTTGATTTTCATTGGAAAAATCTTTCTTCTTGCTTAACACTTTTTGTTCAGTTTCTCTGCTATACATGGTATAGAATCCCAACAGCCAAAAATGCTGTTCTTTGCAAAATTTATGCTGCAACGACAGCCAGAATCATGTCTACCCTTCATCAATATTCAATTTTGGGTACTCCAGTGATAAAACTTAAACCAAGCAATTCAGTTACAATACCAAGTGCCTGTAGACACAGCATTTCATTATCAATTTGCTGTCACTACAATCTGAGTAGGAATCCAAATTTACTGCAGTATTTTTGGATTTTAATCTAGGTTATTGTATTATCCACCTTAAAAAAGCAATTAGCAGAAAAAATATTCATTTATTAAAAGATCCCAAACAAACATGGAACACCTTTTCCGTCAGAGTTCCATTTCTCAAGAAAAAGGGGGGGAAAAAAGTGAAAATAAGTTACGTTTAAAACACCTAAGTAGACACTGATTTTTGGAGCTAGCCATCAGCAACAATACTGCAGAGAAACAAAACAGTTAAATACAAAGTTGGGCCGCTTAAGTGGATCAGAGAGGTAATGAATTAAGTTCACAACTGCCTTTAAAGGAAACACATGGCAGAGGTTTTCTGTACTAAAAGAGTTATCCACCTTAAAATGGGAGTTCTAAGTTATTTGTAAAGGCACCTCACTGTGGTCAGCAAATACCCTCACTAGGTGTTACCTCTATGTAATTCTAACATAGAAGACAAGTAAGGCCTTTCCTGCATCATTCACTGGTCTGTTTTACAATCCAAAATAACCTAATTTGGCCTAAATTTAAATTACATAACCTCCGCTCCTTTCAATGGGAGCTTTACAACCGTAAATAAAAACAGCTTTTGGTCCTGACATGGAAACATAATTGAATTTTGAATTAACTAGAACACAACCACATTTTCTTATACACAACTACATTCCCTCTTTACAGCCAGCATCTGTCAGGCAAAAAAATAAGAATTCTGCTGTAACTAACTGTACCTTCTGGGTGTACACTACCTGTGAACTTTTTGAAACAGCATTTCATATTCCCCAGAACAACCCAGGAACCCATCAGTTCCTTGCCTGTATCTCAGCATTACACTGTTAACCTCTTCAATATCCAAAGCCCATAAAATTTCCACCTTTCATCACCAAAGAATTACTGCTACTCCTGTTCATGACAACCGAGGATATAAGAGAAATCAAGCCCAAAACCTTCATTAGTGTCAGATTAAGACTTTAAACATCCAGAAATGCTACGAGAAAATTCCTAGAGTAATCCTAACATTCGCAATACACAGACTATGCCAATCCACAAATATAAGCAGCAAGAATGCAATGGCCAGCATACGACTTAAAGAGGACTAAATTAAAGTGTTTCACTTGACTTTAACCATATTATAGATGTTGGGATTTTTTCAGTCAGTATATCTCTTACACTAAAAACTCAACTGTCAAGTAAAACACTTCTATCAAAGTGACAGTATACGGAGTGCTGGCACCATAACTATCTTCTGAGGTCACCACGCTTTAGTTTTACAACTCTCATATCAAGGACATAAAGGGAAGGCAGGTTAAAGAGCCAACTGATACTACTGCACCATAAAAATCTACTGACTTTTCTCCTGCCATACAAGGGTTCTGTAAATTTAAAGTTTAAGGACTTAGTACTCACATTCCTGCATTACAGGTTCTAAGCTTGCAAATTTAATATTTCTCTGTGTCACAGGATTTCTGTTCAGTTTTCTGTGTTTTGTTCTAAACACAGCTACCTAGGGATAGCTAAAAAAAAAGAGGAAGGGAAAAGAAAAACAAGCGAAACTGACCTGTAATCTGAGAAATGAACCAGGTGCAGCAGCAGGACAGTGACCTGCGGTAAGAGCTGCAAGAAGTCCCTGTTCTTGCACAGTGTAAATCACACACAGGAGCTGTGCAAGTTTCAAGCTCTTCCCTCCAGCCATAAAAATTACGCAACATGTACTGCCTCTGTGCTAGACACACAAAGAACACTTTTATAGAAACGGTGCCATAAAAATATTACAGACTGCTAGAGCAATCACCAAAGTAACCTGTCAAAAAATTGTCAAAATGTTTGGAGAGATCTTTTCTTACTAGTTCAGACCTTTATTTGCTAAAAGGCATAAACTGGAAGGTGCTGTTTGGATACTCCAAATTACTTCATCTGCATATCCACTTAATCCACACTGAGGAAAATTAACAATGCCCTTTTGGTCTTAGGGTAGCACAAGCAACATGATTGCTCCTCCTTTTCACTTTACTTGCAAAGAGAGATATTCACTATACTGTTCCGCACACCATAAACCAAGCTGCTTAACAGAAGCAGAACGCACAACGACAGGGCTAAGTGAAGCAGTTGCAAATCTGAATTTTTCATTTGACTGCATGTAAATAAATCCCTACCACCCTGAAGGTTAAAAAGTTACATACAAAGATAGTGAATTTCTGGACTTTCTTTCTACAGGAAGTCATGGAGGGAGATAAGATCAGCAAGCTAGAAAGGAATTAGAGGAATTCGTGGGTAACAGGTTCTTAAAAAAAAAAGAAAAGGAATCTATAGACATGTTCCAAAACACCTCAAAACAGACAATGGATTCTAGGGTGCTGGCAGAGGGAGAGGAAAAGAGATTCCTAAGGTGCTACTGGCAATTTCTTCCAAGCAGCTCCTCCTATTGCTACTCTCCAGGACAGTGTATGGGACTACGCTGATCAGTGGTCTGCCCCAGCAGGGCACTTGTCCAATTTTAATGCTACTCTAATATTAAAATCTCTGTAGTTCACACAAGACCTAGGCAGGGAATCATAGAACCCTGGTATCTGTCTTGTTTAAATTATACATCCTGTTTTCTTTGTTTTGTTATCAAGGCAGTTAAATCTAAGATAGGAAGCAAAGTCTTTTAGATAAAAAGTCATTTTCTATTGTTTTAAGTAGTCAGAAGGAAGTCCCAGTTTGAATAAACAGCACTCTGCCCAGGGATCACCATTTGGGAAATGCTGCCAAGCTTTCTTTTTTAATCTGACATTAATTTTAGATGTAACAGCTTTCAAACCTACTTCCATTATTTCATAAGTAATCTACTGCTTCACTACTTTTGATATATTTTTATCTAAAATTTCATAACAAACCGATCAACCTAAATCCAGTCCCTACAAGCCCTGCTCTCTGGTTATCAGGTAACACCAGAAATGCATTGCTCCACACCCCTCTAAGAGCAGGCTACCAGACATAAGGAATTTAGAAAGCACAGTGCAGAGTAAGACTGAATTTGAGACAACTAACAGATCTGTGTGCTCTGTGATGAAACTGTGAGGAGTTCAACAGCCAAATTTTATGCTGAAGAGAAAATCAAAGAAAAAAAGAAGATGATGATTTCTTCTGCAACAGGCAGCAGCAAAGAAGCACGTGTATGTGTGCTAGGGAGGCTGCTGTGTTTACAGGCTAGATGTGACAATGTTGCCCTCATTAGTATCACACACACAGCGTTTAATCTCTGTGGTAAGGAATTATCCAGGAAAAGCGCCTTGACTTCCAAGAGACACTAAACCCAACAGGAAAGCTGAACACAGTGAACTTTACAGGCTTGCAGAGAGACACTGCCTGCAGTCCTCTGAAGAATTTTAAAGCAATCCCAACCACATAAGTTATGATCTCCCACATCTCAGCTCCCCCACGGCTACTAAAAGGATGGGAAATTTGCCAATCCTATCACCTTCAACTACTCAAGACCAATACAGCAGTGTCTGGCCAGACCTGCTGCAATGTCAAAAGAGAAAAACAACTCCTGCTCTTGCTTCGGCTGGAGAGCTAACAATAGATGCAGTGCATTCCACGGATCAAATAGAGCTGCAAATAATCCCAGCATTTTTTGCCGTGGTCACACGGAGCACACGGGCTGTCACTGAAGTTCTCCCCAAACTGGGGAAATACTGGGGGAAGTCTTGGGGCTTCTGTAGCCTGCAGCCACTTTTTTCAATGGCTTTTTTACACTATTATCTCTGAAGATGAGCAAATAGATTCTAAAGTGGTTTGAGCTGACCAAGCTTTGCCTAAACCGTAGAGCAAGACATTCTAAAGCTGGGAAACAAAAACTCTCATTTTTAGAAAATAACCTTTTTTGGAAACCAGGCATATAAAAGATTTTTTTAAATGAAAACTAAATTTAGGATTGATATTTCAGTTGCAGTTTGTCCAGTTAATCCCAATCACAGAAAAATAAAATTAAAGATCTCTAGAGGAAAAAAAAGGTTTTTAAATGGTTTTAATTGGCATTAGAATAATTGTTCTATTAACTTCAGAATTTTTAATAGAAGAATGGCAAAAAAGCAGATAACAGTTTCCAACAAATATTCTGCTTCTAATTTCTACAAAGCTTACAATGAAGTACAATTTTAGCAAGTGCTAGACATCACTCATCAGCATTTAGTGAAGCTTAGACAAAGCACCGATCAGATAAGCTTCATAACAACATTTATTTTGACCAAGCATAATTAAATTCCAAAACCTTGAGCTAAGTTATTGGTGAAACACAGAAAACAAGGAGGATGGCTATATGCATTAAACAAGCTTGTAAAAAACCACTACCAATCAAGTCCTCTTCACCCTAGTACATTTTTTGGTAGCAGCTCCACAACTGCTGGGCTATGCATCCAAGCTATAAAGACGGCCTTGTGGATGTTCTCCTGATCATCCCACCAATAGGTATCTGTAATCCTACAGTAATCACCTGGAAAGCATCCTTGGCAGAAAGCTGACAGAAAGGCACTCACTGCCAAATGAGCATTTGTTTCGTTAAGAATACCACTGCGAGAGGTTTAAAATGCAAGTGTCTATTCCAGGTTTTCACTCGTGCCTTTGCTGGCCCCACTAGTTAAGACGTGCAGGTGGGGGCAAAAGGCAGCGATTGTTTTTGAAAGGCATGCAATGTCCCTGATAGGAAAAATGGCCCCTTGCCTCACACCTCTGGATTTTACTTAGGACAGAAAGTTAAGCTCTCTCTGTATATGGAATTTGCTGGATAAAAAGCTTGGGCACTTTGCCCACTCCCATTCCTCTTCTGATCGGTTTTTCCATACTATCTATGAAGCATTTTAAGCCTAAGAACCAGCATGAAGTTACTCACTTAAGCCTAAAGACACTCAGCAGTGTAAAGGAGATGAAAAGAATTCCACAGAAAGACCATAACTACAGATAGTAGCTTCTTGCAAGACAAAAGGAAAGCAAAATGAAAAGATTCTCGTGTTTTCAAGCTGTTTTGCAGACAGAAGTGGTAATATTGTCACTTTTTAATAAAAATTCAAATAGTTTCAAATAGAAGTAAATAATCCACGATTACCAGTTTAAAAGCTTATCCCCTAAGTGTACCAAGTAGCTACACAGAAAATTAGTACTTGATAACACAGTCTAGCAGTATTTCCAACACTTTCAGACTATTATGGAACACAAATAAGCCATGTAAAAAGAAGGCAAACCACCCATCTCTTCAGGTAGTATTTTTGCTAGGTGCAGAAGCCAGGAGTACTGCTAATTACACCTCAGCAAAACTATCTCTCATGGTACAAAGATTCTTCAATCAGAGATTTATTTTCAAGTAAAACATCTTGTTTTAAAAAGTGACTATACTTACAAACTTTATACTGTAGAAGAACATACTATAAGTGACAAAACACTCTCTAATGCATTAGACTTCCTTGAAGGTTTCTAAACTATGCAGATTCCTGTTACAACAATAATACCTCTCATTCTGATAAAAACATGGAATTTCTGCTGAAAGTCAGAGCAAGTTTAAGACTCAGTACAGAACTCTGCTACAATCCAAGGCAGCAAACAACAGCCTGGGCCAGACTGAAAGGATTTGAAGCAGGTGCCTGCAACACACTGGTACCACAGTAAGGGAATGAAATCTGAAGCACAGTGCAGTTGTGTAACTACAGCAAGATGAGTTTATGATAAAAAGAGGGTTATTCCTGCAAAACCAACCTCCTCCCCTCTTTTAGGCTATCATCAGTAGGCTGCAGCCCAACATCTTACCCCATAAACTGGTCCACCCTGCTTGGATCCCAAGAGGTTAATCCTTCCAAAGGCGATCCCTGAGCATTACCAGGGGAGCTCACACCATTCTCATTCTTTACGCTTTAGTCTTTTCTCTGCAGTACCATCAGCGATACCAGTAACAGATTGCTCCACACTGCTTTTTACAAATCTCATGTTCTCAACTGCGTAAAAATTCGCAAGCTTTAACCACAACAGATGACTTTTTTTGTATATTTTGTGTCTGCATTTACTATGTACCTTCTCCCCATGAGAAAACCCTGAATGTCATAGCTACAAGCCTCAGTTTTCAGGAGACTGCAGTTGTTTGGCTTACACTGAACAGATACAATTCCAAGCTGAGAAACTCAGCAAAATTTTCCATGAAATTACTGTATCTCAGCTGGTGTTCAGAACCTCAGCCCATGGAGGGATGTCAGGTTTGCAGAAGCCCATGGCCCAGTGTTACATCCAGAGCAGATGTGAGGTTTTGAATGGGGAACGAAGTAGGCTCTCAAGTTATCTATAAAGAACCTATGTTTAACTTCAATCCCAAGAAAAACACCAGCACAATTTATTAGTAAAAACCTGCTAAAAGATAACAAATGCATCTTCAATGCCATTTATGAAGTAATGATGCTAAATAAGTTTAATTTCCTTCAGTTCTTCCGGAGTCCTACACTAATTACCATAGAGGGCAGATGCTGTCATATGACTTTGTTCTTGTCAGCATTCACAGGGCATTTTTGTAAGAGATGTATACACAAAACTACTGTAAGGAGAGCAGAAAGGAGTTCTGAAAACCTTATTCAGACACCAGATGCTACACTCAGAGAAAATATATCAAGTGCAGCTTTGCAATGCCTGTGCTGCAGCAGAACCATAAAGAGATGGAAGAGTATGCTTGCCATCAGAGAGGACAGGAGCCCAGAAGAAGATGCAAGCAGGGTAAGAATTCTGAATGATACTGGCGTACTGGAAGAGTGACTGAAAAAACAAGTTCAGGTCTACATTTAGGTACATCCCAGTGAACAGATGCAAATCAGTACATAACAGACTGGACAACAATCAGCCTTAGCTCCCAAATTAGTTCGACCAAGTAGAGAGTATCAACTGGCAGGAGGTCTTAAAAACAGACCACAACGAGAGATCAATGAAATTGGTTAGCTTAATCTTGAAAAGACTCAGGAGAAACACAAAGCTTCACATACACTAGAGGTAGCTTCAGAGAGAATAAGCTGTTCTGTATTGTCCACGGTTAGTGAGTATGGAAGCCTTAACATTCAGAAGGAAGATTTAAACAATGTAGAGAGACAAAACCTCCAAAGATAACTCAGAATGGGAAAAAGTTTCCCAGTAGAGGTGATACTATCTCAGATTAAAGATACATTTAAATGAGGTGCCCAAACTGCAACCTACAGACCAGAGCCTGCAGGAAAAATGTGTCCGCCCGGATGGTCTCTGGCATCATTTTTCTCTGGAGCCTCCAAAGATTTAGGCAGAGAACGTGTACAGTTATTTTGAAAAGCTGTTCCTTGGTGCCCAGACAGTACCACAACACCTCCTTTCTTAATAACCAGGCCCACATCTGCCACGTAGCCAAAACACAAAAAAGTGACCCATTTTGTAATTTATCACAGACCAGGTGCACCTCCAGTTACCTAAAAGGAGTCACTGAGGTGGACTGTCCCATTAGACAAGCCAGGCAGACATTACCCATCTTTTAGTTGTCCGGTAAAGGAGAGATCAGCTTAGTCCAATCCAAAGCACCTTCAGGGAAAGCCACCTGATCTAACCTACACAAAACACTAGGAAAACGAATGAAAGGTCCCAGTCCTGTCTTCAAAGCTGATGGATAACTATTGATGGGTCTTAGCTTGGCTGAAGTTAGCGATTCTGATTAAGCACAGTACAAGGAGGCCACAGATCCCTGGAGTTAATGTTCCTCTCTGGCAAGCACACCTTGTTGGAATCACAGTTTCACCTCCCTTCATGTGCATGCTCTACTCACAGGACAAGAATTACCAAGAGCTACAGTGATTTTGGGGAGCACAGGCAGCTGACAATCTAGCTGTTGCAAATCTACGTGTCTTTCAAATATCATGGTACATTATGTTTGGCCTATTATTTCAATTTTTAAAGAACATGAAAAATTACACTGTATTCTGGTTAAAAAAATAAACTTCAAAGTTAAAAAAAGTACATGAGTTAAGAACACCTCAAAGTTCTGCTTGCTTATATATGAAGAAGGAGTGACTTGCAGTTGTAAAACCATTAAAAAGTCTTCGTTACATACATACTCCTCTCACCCCTCCCACCTTTTTTCTCAGACTGCCTCTGACTTTGGATAGATGAACTGAGGAGTAAACGAACAGCTAGTAGGTTTCTTCATTATTCAATGTGTAGTGACGTTTTTTGCACATTAATCAAAACTTGTTCTGAATACCAAATTCAGAAGTTATTCACAGTTTAAGCACAGTGTCATAAAATACAGCATTTGAGAGCTTCAAACTTGAACACAGCTTCTTTTTAAGAAATTAGCAAAAGTTGGAAAGTAAAGCAGAAACACACTGGAAGTTGTTTCCTCCATGGGAGAGCTGAAGCACAACTGGTGCATCCAGTCTTCTGATGTTGCTCATTTAATCCATGATCTAGGGGCCTTTGTCTTCAGTGGCCATCTAAGATTCTCTCTGCTTTGAAGGACTAAGGTAGATGCTGAATAATTTAATGTTTTGACAGATCAGGCCCACAGTCTTAAGTTAGTCAGTAACAAAACAAGCCAGGACACAGCTAATGAACA
Source organism: Platysteira castanea (assembly GCA_013397175.1). NCBI lineage: Eukaryota > Metazoa > Chordata > Aves > Passeriformes > Platysteira > Platysteira castanea. Next base: position 614,155 of record VYXC01000510.1, read on the forward strand.
CCCCTGACAACTCTCAACCAGCACCAAAGGACAGAAATTCTTTGAAAAATACAAAGCAGTCAGTGCTTGCAGAAAACACTGAGCTGAGTCCATGAAATCATCTTATCTTCAAGCAATTCCCTATCTCATTCATTAGGGACTTTCCAATCTCTGCAACAGATAAAGACAAACGAAATAAAAAAAATTAAAAAAAAAAAAAAGAGGCTTCAAACCACAATCTATTTCTTTCTGCAAACCAGAATCCAGGTTCTGTTGTATGGGAGGAAAAAAACAGCATATAATCATTCACATGCTCCAACTTCCTTTTTGAGATAATTCTGCATCTGGTGTATGCATACAGGTATTAATTAATGACCAAGAGCTAGCAGGGTAGTGTCACTGGTCACACATACACAAAGAATGTATTGATTTCCTTTCAACAGCCAAACAGAACTTTGGACTACCGGTATCAAATCTACAAGATCTGCCCCAACCTAACTTCAATTTGAGTGGAAAGATGATGGATACGAAAAGCTGACTGTTTTGTCATAGCCCTATTTATAGCAGCATAGCACGCAAACATAACTTTTAAACGCTCTTCGTGCTACAACCAGAGTGTTTCTAGAATATCCACTTTATACTTTGAGTTCCTTTAAGATTTACCTAAGCAGCCTATCAGCATACTACTTAAAACTTACAGCTCAAATTTCCCAGTTTCCTGGGTATATTCTAGAACTTCTCCATCTACACACTAAAGTAAGTTCATTTCATTAAAGTTACAGATAAAAATGTTATCTTCACAATTAAATTACACTCTGCCCCCCCGTTCTCAGAAGTAGAGACATTTTTAGAAATTCCTACTGTTTCCTGTGCCAAAAGATAGAGTTAAAGCAAGCTATCATAGTACTGAAAATCACAAGCAGTTTTCTCATTCTCGCCAAACAGTTGTGCAACAGAAGCAGAGGTCCCTCTTCCCAAAACAGAAAGCAAAAAGCCCCCAAGCATCCCCATCCCTGTATTTAAATCCTTTCTGTGACAGAGCTCAGGTCTGATCTCATCAAATGCCATAAGAATTTTTTAGGTTGCATCAAGTTCTCTTTGTGTACACAGAGAAACGTTTTTCATTGGGCCTGCTTGAGAACAGGCACACAACTCTGTGGCACTGAGGTCTGAATTAAGCATCAGACAACGAGAAAAGCATTTGTATTACTAAAGGCTGCTTGCTCAATGATGCTTTCTAGATTAGCGACACCCCCTCGGCAAAACAAGCAAGGGAACTGTACTGAGAGGTGTTTTGAATCTTTTCCTAGCTTCACTTTGACTGTTCCTTTTGGTTTCTGGTTTATAGAGAAGCCAAACATAGGTACATTTACTACAGTATTTTAAAAAACACAGCTACTTTCAAATCTGCTTCAGATTTTAAGATATTAGACAGTTCTAAGAGCAGGAAAATGACAGTATTTGACCTGCTAATTTATGTATCTACCTTAATTTCAGCTTAGATCTTGTGAATTGTCCTTCAAAAAGCAGAAGAAAATTCAGAAAACTGACTAAAATAAGATGGATTATTACACAGTATAAACATCATGCCACCTCAGACACAATGCATACATTACAAAAGCACAGTATTACAAATCCTCAGCTTTCCAGTTTCTGTATTTCAGACATCTATACTGCAGGACAGACTTTGAAGCAAAGATCAAATTAATATTTGAAATCTATAAGGATGTTACTTTTGCCTTGTTTTCCACCACAGAAGACTAACTAGATTATAAAATAATGCCTTACCAGATGTTGTCATTCGTCCATTACCTAATTACTGGTTCCAGATCCACAGAGGGTAATTTTCCCAAACATGTTCTAAACATTTATTCCAGAATCCACCGAGAGCAAATATACTGAGTTTAGATGCTGAGACTGGTTGGGTTTAGCACTGGGGGGAATGGGGAGGTAGGGAGAGGAGGTATGAACATATTCAAATAATAAAGTTAAATCTAATCATTAAAAATTAACCGGATCTTTTGGTTTAAAGATTCATATAGTGCCATCTGCATTAACTTTCTCTGTATCACATATAAAGGTTCTCAGAATTCACAGCCTAATATTTTTCCCATCTAACAAATTTCTCCCTTTTGAAGTGTTAACATGTTGCTTGGCAATACCATCCCACCTCGGGGAAGATAACCACCACCCCTTTTTGTCTGGTTGGAAGCCTGATTGTGTTGCACAGGTGTCCCATCCGTCCGAAAACAAAGAAAAGCTCTGCAAGTGCACTGACGTCACCGCAGCTACAGCAAGCCCCCAGAATAGCAGCTCAAATACATACTTCATACTCCAGTCCTACAGGAAGCCAGAACCATACCCTCCTGCTAAAGTATAAAATGAACGGGCAGAGATATGTGCCGGGAATACCAATTTAATATATCCTGTACTAAGTGACATTCTGTTTGTTGCATAGCAACAGGAATCTACTGCAGAAAAACAATATGGAACTTTTTTTTTTTACTTGCCAAGCTACAATTAACCCCAGTCTTCCTGAGAAACAGAACAGCCACGGCATAAACATTACCTTTGTCACCAGTCCACCAAAGATGCTATCTCCAGCATTTACTCTCTTCTACATTAAAATGAATCTGTGCATTTCAACAGCTGGAGAGTATGGTGCTGCCAAGAGCAAATTCCCTGCTGCAGTGCACATGGCCAGCAACATTTAAATTCTATAGTAATGACCAAGAAAAAGTTCTTAGATACACAAAACTTCCATTTTTAAGCATGAAACACTTTCGTCGTTTTACAATATTTCTGTCATACTATGCAAAAAAATTAAGGCACTCAAATTCTGAAAGAAAAGCCTATGGCTTTATTTCTAAATGGTTTTGCTTTGTTTTGTTTGGGGGATTGGTTTTGTCTTACAAAAAATTTTCAAATGAGCACCTACCCAAACTACTTTGAATTCAAAATCAGTTTATCTTCAGATTTCATAACAACGTATGTACACCTAAACTCTGTGCGTCTTCATGGGAAAGTTTTTTGTAACACAGTATGAATTGCGTAAGATTTCTCCCTGTTTCCAAAAGAAAAGAAAATTACAATCACTGAGGTAGTTGGGAAACTGATACATTGATACTTCATAAGTTATATACAAATATGCACCACAAACTGGAGAGAATCCTCTCTCAAGTTTTTCTTTCTTCGATGGTTCTTTTTGAAACACCCTTCCCATTCCCAGACAAGAGCAGGGTAAGCTCCCTGAGAGTTACAACCAAAATACCTGATGGACTGGGCTCTGGAGTGAGCCAACTCCAAATACCCATCCCAAGTACACACATACTTGAGGACAGAGAGGTTAGTTCAGTTCAGGAGGAAAAAAGATGAGATTTCAAATATCTGGATTCCAATCTGTTGAATGCTGAGACTGCAACTACACAAATCACCAAACCTGCAAGCACTCCTCACAGTTACAGGAAAAGTCTTCGTATCAAGGTTTTCTTTTTGTTGTTGGGGCAGTGAGCAGTGCAAGAGGAGAGGTTGCTTGCTTTGCATCCATCTGCCCTGAGAAAAGGAGACATGGAAATTCATGGCAAGATATTCATGGTTCTCAGAATTGGCTTAACAGTACAACCCTCTATCCTGTGATGAGTAACCGGGGATTTCAACAGGGCAAAAATAAAAGCCTACTATTAAGTATTATTAAGCATTAGTCCTGTCTAAAGATGCAACCCTCGCAATGCAATCCACTTCTATCTGCATCTTACAGATTTGCTACTCAAAAGTCACACTAGTGACCAAGACCATGTCTTCACAAAAATAACGTAGATGGGCCCTTTAAAAAAGGCATTCCAAGCATCCTTTCCCCTCAGTGATTTCCAGTAGTCAGATGCTTCAAAGGAAAATATATCTTCATGCTTTACATGGAAACAGTAACATTTGAAAAGTATTTTCACAGGTTTACTTTCTGACATTGCTCTCTGCAATGAAATCGGCACTTCCTTTTTGCAGACATTACCTTTGCAGAGTAATACAAAACCAAATAGCAATTTAAATAGATCCTACATCTGCTAACCTGTTTTCAAGCACCCAAATCCTTAATCTTTGAAATAAGAATTACACCAAATATTGCTATTAGGTCAGACATCAAAACTCTGAGTTACCTATAAAAACATAAACCACACAGTAACATTTACCTGTATCTGCAACGTGCCTGCGACAATCCACACAGTACAAAATCTCCACATGGTGTCTCCAAAGAATTGAGCAACTTTCTGAGGAACTCAGCCCTTGGATGTGTGAAATTGCCCCGTGTCCTGTTCCCCACCACTGCAGCAGGTGATCCAATAAAAGATATTGCCTCTCCTTATATAATCTTTGTCATGTTTATAACCTTAGAGCAACACAGCAACCTGCAAGGCAACCTTTGTGTTTGTCTTATTGCCATCCATTTGTGGGTTTAGCTATTGTTGGAAACAGTGACAACTACAGGAACACAGAACTCTTCTATCAGTGAATAAGAAAAGTACACAAAGGAATACCCTTTGGTTTTAAAGTCACCTTTATAGTATGCCAAAGAAGAAGCCTGAAGCCACCCTGTTCCTCCAAATTTTATGAACAGACTGCTCGAAGATACTGCCAAAATACAAAATCAAGTTCCTGAGCCCAGCAGTCCAGATTTCTTCACCTCACAACCTAGATGGAAGGTCAGATGTGAAGTGCTGCAGTAATCATTCTGAGGATAATTCATATACGATGCAGTTAATGCAGCTGATCACCAAACTAAAGGCTACTGGACTCATCACACCACACTGTGGAAACCAGAACAACAGTGCTACCACAATCCTTGAGATTGCAGCATGAGATCTTTAAGACACAAAATCTACTTCACTGACTTCTTTTATGTGTTTACTGCTTTGGTCTTCTTCCTCAATCTCAAAGTAAAAATTTTCATCCAAAAGCCACTACTGCATTTCCACTCAGTAGCTAAAAACCCAAGGAAGCCATTGAAGTGGTACAAAACCTCATTCTCAATTACTCTCCGAAACATGTAACACTAAGGAAGCAGCTGAAGTACTGGATTCAACTTAAGTAAGGTGCTTAAGTTCAAACACTACTCGAGTGCTCTAATCATTCATCTCCTCATCCTTCTACTCATCATTAGACACAGGTCCCCTGCTAGTTTTCCAAAATGGACCTCTCTCCTCAGCCTTCTCTTGGTCAGAACAAGACTGAAGCGGGTAGGTCTCGCATGTCTTCCCTCACCCCTCAAACAGCAGGCTCTGACCAAGGGAAAAGCACTGACTACTGGAGACAGAACTACAGTCTCCAGACTCATTCAGATCAGATGGTTCATATCTGACTAGGAAGGCAGTCCTGTGTTCCAAATACATTTATTTCATATACATACATCAGACACCTCCTGCACCATCCTCCTGTTCCACTCACACTAACTTGATTTAACTAAGTAGATCGGTGTTTGACAATAAATTAAAATATAATAGTTGCTTCTAGAGTTCTGACTGTATTCAGGAATTTCTATCAAAGCAGAAGTATTCTGAACTAGGAAAACAGTACCTCAACATTATTTAAGAAAACAAAAAAATCGGTATTTCTGCTAGAGTAGTACATGACCCAAACCAAACCATACCTGTTCTTAAGTAGCATGTTCAGTGGTTAGACCTACATATACAAATGTAATTGCTAAATGTCAATACTGATCATTTCCCTAGTGCAATCATTCACTATTTTGATTCATCATCTCTGCCAAAATTGGGCTCATTTGGATTAGGTTTCACTGTTTTGTCAGTCTGGCCATGCCATCTATTTCAGACAATAGGTAACTATGTTTATTCTGTAGCTGTAAAGTCCATTTACTGTCATCCACAGTAACCAATTGCAGATTTCTAAAAATGGGCTTTGCAAATGCATTCAAGAACATAATACAAGTTTTCTAGGAAAGCTTCACTGTGTACAGTTTTAAATACAAATCCAACAAGTTGAGGTTTTTCTTAAATCTGTTTTATTCAACTTACTCTTAAAGAGGGTGCTCTTAAAGAAGAGCCAGCATTGATTAATGAAGTAAGGTTTGCCAAAAGGATCATACACTTTCCTCAAATATCAACAAGAGTTCAGCACAGGAGATATAATAGAAGGTGTACACATGACTGTGCGCTGTTTATAGAAGACTCCAAGCTTCTAAAAGCAAGTAAAGTGGAATGAGATTTTTATAGAACAGGAAAATATAGGGAGAAAACAAATTTTCAAAATGAGTAGCAGTGTAGAGCGTTCATCGTAATGCATTATTGACATGAACAACATACACTAGCTAGGAAAGAAAAATTCTTACTCGCCTGAAGCTGGAAGCTTGGAACCTGAAAAAAGCCACAAATTCAACATAAGTTATTTGAAGAACTAGTGATTTTAGGCAGCAGTACTACCAGGTTCAATGCCCAGATTTACTCAGAGCATATGCTTAAGTCACATTTGCAAAGCCAATCAGAAAGCTGAATGGAACCTAAAACTACCAACCTCCTCTTTCCACCAATGCCAATAAAAATACCACTAAATGCAGCAGTATTCAAAGTTTTGTTGGAAATACATGAACTACAACAGAATCTTAAATCATCTCTCCATTTAGTACTTCCATTTTCAATCCCATATGATAGGAAAAAAAATGCAACTTCAATGGAAGTCTCCACAAAATATAAACTTCTAGCAAACATGACCACATATGAAGACATACTGGTCTATACAGCTGAAGTAGAAAAGCATTTACCAGGAGCCAGATGGGACCACAATAAAACACTACCTTAACTACATGCTCTTCAAAGCATTTCAGCTTAAAAGCTGGTATCACTGTATGGTAACCTGCAATAAGCTGACAGCAGTCAGTGGCCTAAAAAAAATTTTGAGCATTAAACTACAATTTAGGAAACCGCTTTAATGACATACATAGAAACTGATTTCCTCTAAAAAGAAAATTTAAATATTTCTTTACTTGCTATAAAACTGCAACTAATGCATAACACTGGTTTTAGCTATACCAAATATTACTCTTTTTCTTTTACTATTCTGCTTAATTCCAGGTTTTAAAACTTCTTCCGTTTTGAACCAGGTGGCAAGTATACCAGAGCAAACAACAACCTTGCCTCACCTTCTGTCAGGAATTTGCAGTAAGTATAGATTACTTTGTAATCCAGTTCAGGAAACAGAAATTTCAAATTTGTGAAGAAAAGATGATGAAAGAACAACTTCAAACAAAAACCTTTCCAATTGCATTTGTGCTGCAAACTAGGAGTTTAGAGTTATTTCTGGCAGCGCACTCGTCCAGCAAAGTAGCATTTTTGTATCACCCTCTGGAGTACAATCAGTTTCCACTTCTTTCTCCCATACTTCACCTGGTGTCAGCACCTCTCTTTACCATAATTTAAAAAAACAAAAAAGAAAAAGAAAAAACCCACGACACCAACCCACAAACTTAGCAAAGAAGCAGACTAGTTTTGGACTAAACTGCAATAGTTTTTAATGTTTTTCTTTTATATAAAGCACCTTTGCCTGGAGAATTTTCAATATGTGAAACTAAAAGCAGATTATGGTTTTTTGCCTGAATATTGACAGTGTTTTCTTTTAATAAGCCTTGCCTAAAGATTACTCACAGAGACAAGAGAGTTGTCTTTCAATTCCTCACAGTAACTTGTGCATTGATTCCCAAAACATGTGCTTATTACAAGCAGTTCAGCTGGAAAGACTAATCCGAAGCGGATTGACACATCATCTCACATCCCACTGAACAGTCCCGTTTTCTCCACCAGGCTGTCACCAGCATTTGGGCAGGAGACCCAAAAAGATGTCACATCACCTCCCCAGCAGCAGTTCCATAAGCCTCCCATAACAGAACCATAACATTAGGAGCAGCACACACCACCACATAACACCATCAAAGGCTGGTAAGCACAACATTCACATTCTTTTCTGGAACATTTTTAACATTAGTCATGAAACAGCTACAGTGAAGGAGACTTGTAATAATACATGATAGCAGGGGAGCGGTTTAGCAATTAGGAGAACAATTTATTAGGAGTATTTGAAGTTAAATTCAACATTTTCCTCTACAACCAGTATTGGTACAGAGCATTTTCAAATCAGACCCAATTACTTAGATATACGCTTCTATTTCTCATGTTAGAAAACCTGAAAGTTAAAATAAGGTGGTGCAGCTATTTCTAAAAAGGGGAAAAGTTTCTATATATCATTCAACAAAAAAATCTCCATACAAAACATGTTCTTTTCCAGGTTTGTGAGAACCCATGGGAAGTTACGGCAGGAGAGGCACAGCAGGGACACAACAGTGGCTCCTCACCTGGCAGGTTTAAAGGCAGCTACAAAAGCAGCTTCACTCCCATATTAATCCCAAGGGAGATTCTAACAGCCCAAGAACACAAAGGAGTTTTACTGAATTCCCAAGGACTGGCAGGGAAAGGTGGGGTGGGAGAGCGAGGTAGGCACCAACAAATATCACAGCTGAGGCAGTTCAACAAGCCCGATGTGACTCCAGTGTCTGCTACATTCAATTTGAGCTACTACTAGAAATCAAATTTTTTTTGAATTGAACACAAAAAGCACACATCTTCTGCTTTCTCTCACCACTACAGCACTCTTAAAACCTAACATGTCTGGATGTTTAAAGAGCTGGCACATGTATTTCACCACTGCTGAGTGGAAGCAGGCATGAACTGTCAAAAGCAATTCTAGATGAAAGGTCAAAGTAAAGAAGGGAATAATCTCTGTTTCACAAAATACATTTGCTCTCTCTAGTAATGAAAGCAAATGACTCTATCCAGTAGTTCAATAACCCACTTCTATAATAGTTCCACATGAACTGCCCTGGCATGGCAAGAAGCAGCCCTCATTACAAAGTATTTCCAATCACATGCCTAAGGCAGTGCCGAGAGACGTCACTTAGGGCAAAGCATCCGCTGAAACAGGTGCTGGGAGAAAAATGTTTCTGCTTTTTATGGAAGTGGAGAAAAAAGGCTTTTACGCTATAGTGGCCCGAAGCAGGATGCCAACTAACTCGCTCCTGTTTTCTGACCTCCAAGAGCAAACACGAAACCCTGAATCAGAGTCAAGAAAAAACTTGTACATGCCCTTCCAGAGAGCATTCCTGAATTATACACACTCCCAGACTGTTTCTAATTTTTAGAGGCTGACAACATAATTGCTAAGATGGTCATAAATAGCTTTTTCTAAAAAAAATTGTATTCTCATTCCTGCACTCTCCATTCACATGGTAATTTTTAAAAGATCTATACTTTTACTATCAAAATAATTCACTAAACTATCCAGAGGTCTTGCGGGTAAAACAGCTGTCAGGTTCCATATCAGGTGGGCAGAAACAGCCTGTCCAAAAATTACTTGCAACTGTCACAAATAAAGTGCCAGCTAAAGACCACACTTCTATCAGACAGATGACTCAGTCCATCTGTTAGTTTACTTAAGAACAAGGAAAGTAACCTGAATTCTTGTATCCACCTGAAAAAAGAACCTGCCCACACCACCAATTTTTCTCTTGAGATACAAGCAATTTTGGGAACTGTATTGCTTGCAGTTATGCATATCCAGTCTAATTTAACTGCCTGCTTGCACTTCCAACATTTTGTCAGGTATTTCTCAACTAAATTAAGCTTCCTACTTCAAATACACTGTTCAGGCAAGTATTAAAACTAAAAGCACAATTCCAAAGTGTTACCTTACGTATCCAACAATAACTTAATGTCACAAGCGAATTGATGGCTCTGTTGCTGTGCTATTTCACCACCTTAAATAACTGCAGTTATTGCAGGAAACTGAACTGTACTATTGTCACTAATAATGCTCTTGTATACCCACTTTCCTGGAAACCCTAGGAAACGCGTGTGGGTTCCTTCAAGAATTCCTAGCCCTAATGAAGGTACATGTTTTGTTACTTCTGCTGTGGGCTTTCACTCAGTAAATAGTGAGTATGGAATTAGTTTTCTTAGCACAACACTTAAAATATAATGAAGGCTTACCAACCCAGGCACAAAATACGCTGACTTTTAAATAATAACGTGAAGTGCATTCTGTAGCAACATACTTAAGCAGAAAAACTGCTGATTGTAAGTAAATAGAAATTTCAGTGTGGCTTAGAGACCACAAATTTAGCTACCTTTCTAGCTTGAAAACACAAGTGAGAATATGACAAGATTTTCTGAAAAGGCAAAATCTATAACAATTTAGCTGTTTCCCCTATCTAAACATGGAGTGAAATTTACACATATATGATATGCATAGTAGCCCATCATGAACACAAATTATTATACTGGGCTCTTAAAATACCAGAATTTAAAATTTCTTTAAAATGCTGTTTCTTTCCCAGGTCTTGGGAACTTGGGTAATGCAACCCGACTAAGCAGTCTGCTTTCTGACCAGCACACTAATGAAAAACAATTCTTTCCCACACAAAGAAATGGGTGTAGTAATCCCAAGAGAAGGCTGTAGAGTTTGATTTTTAAAAAGTCGGTATCTTGCAAAGCTAATCTATTTTTATTGCAGTTAACATTCAAAATAAGTCCGATACAAAAAAAAAAAAAATCAAGATAGTTCAGTTAACCTTCACTGTGGAATCCCAGCTCTAGCAGCAGAGTTGTGTTTACCAGCTTCCGTAATACAGATTTCAACATATGCTACAATAAAAGTCTGCTCACACACGTTCTTCTTGTAAAAACACGATGGGAAGTCATGCTATTACTAGAACAGGGGCACCCAACTCTGCTGTTACCTACATCTTTGCCACTTCTTCCCCCCACCACATTCCAGTCAGCTGGAGAATGGAAACTTCAGTGAATATGCCTGTTCCTGGATACCTATTATAAGTGCTCTCAGGAAACTGTATTAGGGGCAGCACTCAGCCAGCTAACCAGAGCACAAAGAGAGCAACAGGTGTTCGTGGGAATCAGCTGTTTACCTAGGGCAGGAGACACAGATACACACAGCCCTATTCAAGCCGGCTCCCGGACCAAGTAACTTCATACTTAGGCTAGACCATTTAACTGGGATATTTAATATTCAGAGTTTCTCCGCAACCTAAAACCCCCAACAGATGTTATTCAAATAGCATATCATTTCAATTTGAATACAAAGCAGACTTCTGCAAGAATTAATTCTTGTGTAGTGCCGGTGTTTGTGTCCTACAAAATCGCTGACTGTTCTATCATTCAAAGATGCTCTTCACAACAATGTTTGGTATTATTTGACAGAAGGAAAACAAGTTTGCTCTTCGGACCAGCTAATCATCTAGACAAGATGCGAGATCTTAACACAAAATCATCAGAATTAGTTCATGCTCATGATGGCTAAAGACTAGCCAAAGCACAGGAAAGAGGGTGAGAGTGCTTTCTTCCCCACACCCGTTCATCTATTTATTTTTTTATTCTTTGGAGCACCAACTGCTCCATACTTACCTGTCCAACAGCAATGGCAGAATGCAGTTTATTCATTCCACAAGACCATCAGTATTGTGCCAAAAGTATATTTTTGGTATTAACTGCTAAGATTTAACATCACCTGCAAACAGAGGAGCTGTATATGAAACGCTGGTCACTTGTCCCATCTACCCCGTTGCTCCTCACCCATCATACCTTGCCTTGACCAGTGAATGCACATTAAAAGACACTGCCTTAACAAAATACAGCATGAAGATATTGTTTAAACATGTTTCAGAAATATACCATCAACCATAGCCTAAACAAGTCCAAAGACAGAGCGTGCAGTGAAAGCTTGCCATTGTACTGGAGCCGGACCAATTAAACAAAACTGACTGAATTTAATAGTGCCTCTATAGAGAGAAAATACTTCTTTAACCACATCATTTTCTTAGCCTGTGTAGTTTAATTGGTACAGCTTGTCTCTTTTTTCCAAAGGGTTGGAACCAAGCATTCTTGAAGTCTGATTCCTTTGAAACACCCCACGACCACTCACCAGAGAGACCCTCCAAATCACAACTGCATCTCCCTCTTACCAGCTTGATGCTCTGGAGGCACGAGCGGGTAGAAAGCTTCAAGACCAGCAATACATTCATTTACCTACATTTACTCACTGCTGCAAGTCAGCTATTCGAACATCTAAATAAGCAACCTAAGGGTAGGTTCAGCCTAGACACTTTCCTGTTGTGCTGGTTAAGAGAAATACTTGTGTTCCCTCCAAGCTGGCACAAGTCCTAGCACACATACAGTTACATCAGTGAACAGTGAGCAGTCTTGCTGCTATAGCTCACTCCACTCAGCATCACCCGCACAATTCAAGCACTTTTTGCCAGCACGAAACCCAAACTTACGCGGGGCTTCCCGAGATATTTATGCCAAGTCTTGCTCGATTAGCTGCATTCATTGTGCTAAAGGCTGTCAAGATAATTAAAAAGAACACCTCTGCTTAAAGGATCTGGATATGAACTGTAGGTTTTCCAAGCTGTAACTTTTCATTTGCAGGGTATCTGACTTCTACACGAGCGACATGAATAACTGAAAATAAATTATCACAAGACAAAACAAAGCTTAAAATAACGTAGGACATAAATATCTACAGTTAACAAAGAAAACTAGAGGGAAATACAGGAACACAATACTAAACAAAACAGCAGGGAGATTGTTCCCATGCTTCCCACTGCAACGCTACCCCTTCCACTGAAGGTGCACTGAAGAGGGAACCCTCATCGTACAAAAAATTTTATTACGATTTTCCTATAATTTACAGGGAATTCTAATGGCTCATCAGTTTTATGCAGCTATTTGCCGACTTTGATCATGCAAGTCTTGCCGGACCTCTAATCCAAAAGACCTCACGACTTGCGGTCGTGTCTTTAAGACAAAGAAGGTTCATATCCAACTGCAAGGCAGACAATAACTTCCAGGCGAAAAAAAAAGAAAGGCATGAGTAACTCGTTTCCCCAGCTGTCTGAGTGAGGGGCAGGCCTACAGGGAGCACGGCGTCCCCGAGTAGCCAGACCAGCGCTCGGCCACCGAGCCGCATTTCTCACCGGGTCCTGCACCAATCCAGAAAGGAGATTATGGAAACAGAACAGGCGCTAAAAGCGA
>VYXC01000510.1:628949-662931 GCA_013397175.1 Platysteira castanea
CGGCAGGTACCGGCTGGCGACAGCACTGCGGGCAGTGGCCCCTCCGTGCCCCCGGAAGCCAGTGGCTTAACCCTTTTTCAGGAATACAGGAATATTATTTTTGCATCTTTTGGTAGCCCCGCGCCTGTCCTAAATGCAGATTTACGTTCTGCTTTCGGTACCCGCAGCGGACCCGGCACACCGTACAAGTAACTTTAACCCAGCTCGTGTTCGGCTCCTTTCTGTCAGCTAGCGAATGCATACCCGTTCTCTTTCGTCTCGGTTAAAAGAAGTGATGAGCAAGTGCCTTTGCAATTCCCAATGCCGTTAAGCCATCTTGGTGCTTTTGCACCCCCAGTTTCGTTTTTCCCTAATGAATACCAGTGTTTTCTAGGGTCTAGTATTAAAAATATACATGAGAAACAAATGTGTAAGCATCTTCTTTTTAAGTGTCTAGACTTTTAGGTATAAAAAGTGAAGAATTTTAAAAATACATATGTTTCTGATGTAGGTTCCACACATTTAAGGGGATTTTACCATGAATCTCAGCTATTTGACACCATGCATACCACTTCTTCCCTGATCAGTGAGGCAGAGTCATTCACTGTCAATTAATGGTGTCAGTAGCACAGTAAGAGATGAACTAATCAATGAAAAAAAATGGCCAATTGTTAGAAAACACTAACTAGGGAACAAGGACAGGCTCTGAAACTGAGGCTAATGAAGAACAGTTTAGTAAGAAAACATGTTTTTACTGGCATAGGAATGATGTCAATGAAAATGTTGCAGTAGAGGTGAATCACAAAATGCAGATGAGTAATCAGAAGAAAAGCGGTATCATGGTCTTAAAAATTGTGTACCTTTGACAACAATGTAAAGACAGTCTGAAAAAAGAGACACAATTGACTCTGGTAAATAAAATTACCTTAATTACTTCCAGCAAATGCTGAGGACTCTACCAACTGGCAGTGGACCTCAGTTCTTAAGGCATAATGAATTTTCTAAGACCTGGGCTTCTTATCACCACAATATCCTCCAAATAAAAGGTTTGGAAAGAAAGCCATTCTGACAGTGCAAAGTCTCTTGAAGGCAGCCAAGCAGAAATGTTAAAATCTGTATCTAATATACCTCTGGATCTATATACATACATCTAAGATGTATGTCTAACAGGCTTTAGCAGATACATCAGTAGAAGGAATGGCAGAGACAGTCAGAAGGAGGAATTTTTTCAAAAATACCAGTTGTTCTATAACAGAAACAATCAGGATCATAATGTGACTGTCCTGATGCAACTGTCTGGTCTTATTAGACAAACCTAAAAGAATTTTGACTGTGACAGGTATATAAAAAACACTGAAAGTATGCTTGGGCTCCAGGTCTGCCTGAGAGGGAACGAAAATAGCCAGAAGCTGTTACTCCTGCAAAATAACTATTATCGCTATTTGTGTTATATTACTTGGTGTTCTTAGCCAAATCAGATACGGTCATAGCTGGATTTCTCAAGACCTACTCAGTGGTACAATAGAGTTTGTAAAAATGCCAGAAGAATCATTTTGCATGCTGGCATCGCAGATGTCACCAAGTGCAAAGTCATTTTGGACGCTAGCTTAGTCAAAAATCCCATTGAATTAATCTGTAACAAAATACTAGATCTGCAGTAACTCATATTAGCAGCTACATGAGAAGGAGGGGAGCCAAAATTATATAGGGCAGAAATCAAATTATAAATGTTGAGTGCCTCTTTCTTTCCAGGTCAGTTTAGTGAGGTTATTGTCAAGAAATTAAAGTAGTCTAGCAGAAGAATGAGTTCGTGTCGTGTATATGTTTATGGTACTGAATTGTGCATTGAGAAATCTGCCCTCTCTCGTAGCGGACCACATGCTCTCAAGCTGTAATTGCTCGGTGTGTCCTGTGTCCAAGTCACTTGGTGTGACTCTGCTGTCCCCTTTCTCACTGATAGGATCCTCCAGCAGCACAGCAGGGGTGCCAATGCTCTCTGCATCCTCTCCCACTGCTCTCCCTTCTTCTGGCAATGACAAAACCAGTGTGGCAGAAAGCCTTCTTAGCTGGCGGTGTCACTCTAATAACCTGAGGCCCGTGACAACCTATGAGGCAGAGCCATGTAACAGTTCTTCTAATCTGTGTCCAAGGATTGTGTTCATGCCCTTCTTCCTCCGGATACAAATGGCTTAGAATACCCCAAAAACCACTTTGCATCTCTCCTCTTGTGCATTTTCTGCTGCTCAGCTGCAACTGAGGACTGGAATTCAGATGCTTCCAAAAGCTAAGCCAGCTCAGGTTGAGCAGTATGGTGTGCCTCCTCTCCAGACAACTCAACTAATGAAGGCTTCCTGAATGCTACAGAAATGGCTCACCCAGGCATAAACCAGAAGAGAATGTGTTCCTGTCTAATGTCAGCCAAATGAAAGAGGCTTGGCAGGCTGCTCCCGAGTAAACCCAGCCGATTCCACCGCATCTCATCAGTACGGATAGCCCTTGATACAGGTTCATGAGGAAGATGTATGACTAATGTTCTGGAGACATTCAGGGAACCCAAAAGCTTCAGAAAGCAGAGTAATCCTTCCTCTCACAGTGAGATTTCCTCCGTCTTCTCTGAAACAATCTTCCACTTTCCAGTCTTTGTTTCTTTAGAACGGAAAAAGTAGGTGAGATCTTCATATGTCTTACAACGGTGTCCTACGACAGCAGCTCATATGCAAGATTACTTTGGCCTTCTTCAATGACTCTAAATAACGTAATGCAGGATACAGTCAAAGAGGTTTCTGGAGCAGAAGAAAGTGTTTTTTTCTGGTGGTTTCGGCTTTTCGAAGGTTATTGTTCTTTTCACTTAATACATCCAGAGTTTGGTTTTTGAGTACGTAAGAAAAGATATTTTATTTCACTTCTTTGTATTATTTTCTATGGAACTGGTATAGAAAGAAAACAATTTACTATATAATAGAAGTGAGAGAATTGCAGCAACAAAGCATGAGCTTTCTCTACAGAGACAGTGAAGGGCTTTCCAAAAATGGTGGACTAAAAGAATATAGCTCTGACAGTGCGCTTCTGGTAGCATTGAAGATTATCAAAACAGAAGAGAATTGAGTAATTGAATATATTATTCTCATCACTGATTATGTTAATCTAATTTATAGATACATCTTTTGCTCTGGACCAGACACAGAGCTGATGCCTGAACCAATTCTGTGAGGTCATGGTTAGTTGAACAAAATGAAGATCCAACTATTACATAGATAGTTAAAGTATACTGGCTAGTATAATTCTTCCTGTCCTCTTCTTGCTTTCCCTCAACCCCAAGTCATTTTCAATTTCAGGTTGCCATGAGTCAGCTGACTGCTGAAGTGTTGCAGAGCAGACCATTAAAGGAAATGCTTTCAACTAAAAACTCTCTAGTTTTATTTTATTTATGAAATTACACAGTTTTTCCTAACTGCCTTCTAGGGAAGGGGGAGTAAACTATCTCTAAAATTCTCTAAGAATGCTAAAATAAACAATTATTGGCATGACTCAGCAGATAACAACAATAGCCAGCAAGGTCTTTTCTTAAAGGAATAATATTTTTGTTCTGTTCTAAAAAAGGCAAAACAACATCACCAGAAAAGGAAGCAAATCTTTTGCTATCAAAACAGTCTTTTGACTCCTAAAGGTGAAACTTTGTCTTCCTACCAGCATGCCCTGCTCCTTGTTATACAAGTAAACAACTATGTCTTCCACCAAGCGCCTCCAAAAAGGAAGGAAAACAGCAGCTGAAGATTTCCACTGTGCTTCTTTCCACCAGGGTTCCTAAAAGTGCCCCTCATACTGTCAAACAGGATCAGCATATCAAACCACAAGCCTCTGTAGATGTGAGTCGGGAGTATAGTATGTGTCTTTCAGGCTGTTCCCAGTAGACTCAAATATTTAAATGAAAATTCCTTGTATAAAAAAGGATTGTTTTTTCCCCCTAGGTTTATCATGGAAAGAATTTGTATTGTGCTGCAGGCTATTCAGTGAGGGTTGAAGTCTCTTTTGGTGTAAGTACTGTCTATCAAGTGTAAATCAATGCGTTGTGTACTTAGTGTAAAAATGCTTTTCTGATACTCAGATAAATTATGATTGTTTTTCTGACCCCTGTCTTTCATTCACCTCCACTCAGCTGCTGACTTTTGTGGTTTCTGAAACTAAATGTTGATTTAGGACCAGTGCAATTGACCAATCTCATCTCTTCCTTTCCATCTAATTTTATCCTCTTATCCCCTTATGGTCTTATTTGCCACCACTCTGCATTCTTCTTATGCATTACCAATAAAATGTATTCATTATGTTCTTCTCTCTCCCTTGCTAATGTCTTAGAACAAATTGTACTCTGCCACTTTATCTTTTACTGGAGCAAAGTCCAGGCACAAAGCTGGCCCAGGATTTGGTTAAGATTGTTTTGAGCCATCTTTTCTTACAGCTCTAGATGAGTTATTCTCTGAGGTCCTCAGTCACAGCCAAGGATTTGGGCCATTATTAATTAGTTATTATTAAAAACTGTTAAGTGCCTACAGTGCACTTGTAGCATAAAAAAGGGCAGGCTTCTTGCCTAGAAGAGCTATGTACGGGATGTCTACACTGTAGTCTCCCATGTCTAAACCAGCTTTAAAATACTCAGGTATTACTCATCTGGTGCTCAGTGCACTCTACCTAAAAGCGCACTGAGCTCTGCAAGCAGCTTCTACAACCCCAGCAGAGGTTTGACTTCACCAGAGCCCACTCACTGCACTGTACCCCTTCATTCTGTCTGGGATTAGGCAGGCAGATGCCAAAGGAAGTGGTGTAGCCTTTCAGCTGGAAGCCTGTACTGAATTTCACCAACTTAGTGCTACCGTGCACTACCCCGGGGTTATTTCATTCAGACTCCATTGCAAATATGTTCTGTATTCTGTCCACCTTTCTCCTTTCTCCTCCCTTCTATTTTAGATGAATGACAACACACTTACTATTGCTGGTTAGTTTTCATTCACTGCAAAGTTGGAATAACTTACGATGGAAGTACTGTCCCAGTTATAGATGAATGACAACGCTTTTACTATAGCTGGTTAGTTTCCATTGACTGCAAAGCTGGAATAACTTGCAGTAAAAATAATGTCCCGATTATAGGTGAATTACAACACTTTTGCTATTGTGAGTGAGCACCTGTGGATTGCAAAGCTGTTAGTAACCTACAATACAAATACTGTTCCCAGAAAGGTTGCAGCTTAGTCAGATGATAACCTTTTTAGTCCTTTTCCAGCACTGCAGATTCTGCTTTCTGGCAGTAGCTATAGCCAGTTCCATAATTTGGATTTCAAATTTAGTAAGTGATAAATCATGCATGAGACCCAAAATATACAAAGCAGCAGTTGCAAAAATATTCTTCTTCAGTATTTTAGAAAGAACATCACAAAAATTTTTTGCCAGAAGAATTAATGTTTCTATAAAAAGACGTGAAGAAATGAACTCTTAAGAGATTACAATGCTAACACATGCCATTATTATTACTATAACTAGTTAGAAACTATTTCAGAATGTAGATATACTCTATAAAACTAATGAGAAGGAATTCCTTGCAACTGGCCCTAACATGCTTCCAGGACTAGGGATCTGTATCTCAACTATAATCACTCTCTCTGCTGAGTATTTATTTATTCTCCACTTCCTCTGTTAGTTCAGCTCCCATGTGTCACAAATACAACCACATAAACAGTGATGGATTTTCTCCAGCTCCTTCCACCCTCAGACAGAACAGAACCACCTCGTACCCTACTTCCTGTGTCACAGGTTTATTTCTAAACAACTCATCCTGAGTGTTTGACACTGACTGGTGTGCTGCAGTCAGGAATTCAGCTACTACGGTCAACTGACTGCTTTCCAAGAATACCACTCATTAAAAAGTACTGCTGGAGACTCTACATTCAAATCCTTGCTGAATGCTGGGCTTTCTCACTGCTTAATAAGAAAGGATTCATCTTCTGGAGAGTGTAAATAAATAGAGGCAGGAAAAGACCAATAAAAATTCCCCACCAGGCTTTTTCCAGATCTTTCAAAAAACAACCTTCTACTATCTGGAATACATTTCACTGTCAGGAAGTTCTTCTTTGTAAAACTTCCCTTGTTTCTCTTAGGCTTACTGTGTCTAGGTAAATTCTATCTTCCCTGGGTTTTTCTCTTCTAAATAGCTGTAAATTTTGTCACAGGCTTCTTCAGGCACCACCTATCCCAAAAATATCAACTACTCTCTGTCACTAAACAAAATTTTTCATTGTTCGCATAACTCGGTTTCTCAACAGCTTCCACTAACATTTTGTGCCTTTGTTCTAAGCTCCCTCCCATGTCTCTAGTCCTGGGCACAAAACTACTGTCTTTATTCCAGGTGCAAGCAACTGCTCTTTGCTTCTGAACATGGAAACAGAAATCATATTTCATGAGACTGTTTCCTCTAGAGTTGTTGTCAGTCTTAAAGATTCTGTGGATCTACAATGGTGGTAGCACCAACTGCATGGAGACAGAATGATTTGTAACCCTAAGGAATGCTCAATCATTTTATTTAATTGTCATGACTTGTTGAGCATTTCTAACCTTCCAGTTGTGAATAAAGGTTGCACTGTGCAGTGAAATGACTCTTCCAGCAATGATCCATTCATTCTGCTGTGACTACACCAGTGGGTGAAGGGGAAATGTCAACTTTGTAATGTTTTAAATTATTATTATTGTTAAAACAACTGTACTAGCGTATTGGCACATCTGCAAAGAAATAAAACCCTTCCATTGCTCACCTGTTCACGGTTTACAATCATCCTAAACTGGTAGCAGCCATAACCATTAGCATCTGATAGGCCTGGTCTCTTCATAAAATCATCAGTAAAATCCTCCAGGAGCTCCTGACCAAACTCAAACAGAAAAAGGAAGCCTACAGAGGGTGGAAGCAGGGACAGGTAGCTTGGGAGGAATATAAAGAAAACTACAGCCAGGAATCAGATTATGAAAGCCAAAATCCTGATGGAATTAAACCTGGCCAGGGACATCTAGGACAACAAAAAAAGCTTCTATAGGTACAATGATGATAAAAGAAAAACTGGGGAAAATGTTGGCCATCTCCAGAAGGAAATGGAAGACCTGGTTACCTGGGACAGGGAGAAAGGTGAGGTCTCAATGAATTTTTTGCTTCAATCTTCACCACCAGGGGCTCCAGCCACACCAACCAAATCACAGAAGGCAAAGGTGGTGACTGAGGGAATGAGGAACCACCCACTATAAGGGAAGAACAGGTACAAGAGCATCTAAGGAATGTGAGGGTGTACAAGACCATGGAACCTGACGAGATGCATCCATGGGTCCCGAGGGCACCAGTGGATGAAGCGGCCAAGCCGCTATCCATCATATTTGAGAAGTCATGGCAGCCTGGTGAAGTTCGCAGTTGGTGGATAAGGAATTGGCTGGATGGTCCCTCTCCAAGAGTTGTGGTCAGCAGCTCAGTGTCCAAATGGAAACCAGTGATGGGTGGTGCTCCCCAGGCTCAGCATTGGGACCAACACTGTCCAACACCTCTGTCGGTGACAGGGACCGTGGATGGAGTGCACCCTCAGCATGTTTGCTGGTGACACGAGCTGAGTGGTGCTGTCAGCGTGCTGGAGAGGACGGACGCCACAGGAACCTTGACAGGCTTGGGCCCACGTGAATCTTATGAAGTTCAACAAGGCCAACTGTAAGGTCCTGCACTTGGATCGTCGCATCCATCCCTGGAAGTGTTCAAGGCCAGTTTAGGTGGGCCTTTGAGCAACCTAGTGTAGGGGAAGGTGTTCCTGTCTAAGGCACGGGTTTGGAACTAGGCAGTCTTCAAGGTCCCTTTCAACCCAAACCATCCTATGATTTTGTGATTCTACAAATATGAGCTGATGTGTTGGTAAAAACATGCTCAGATAAAAAATGCTAGAAAGATAAGAAGCCCATCTCTTTCCACAAGAGGTGACTGATAAGGTGAAAAATGCACAACTGAATGAGAATCTATGCAAGTTTGCAAGACCGTTCCTAAAACCCAGCAGCAAGGGCAATCCTTGTGCGCTCCTTTGGAGCAATGGCTGAGAACAAGAGCAGGAAAAGAAATAGGGTTTTAGCAAGACGGTGGAGTGGTTATAATGCTAAAAAGTTGATAAAACACTGTATGAATTTATCAGCATTTCTCCTGAGAAAAGAAGTCATTGATCTACAAAGGCAGGGAATGTATTTTTTTTAAAAGGAATTACCATATAATCATGTTTCACAGACCATTATTCTAAACCAAATCCAGAGAAAATATAATACCAAAGTCAGTCTGCCAATGTAGAGGTGGACTTTGCATTTATGAGTTTAATTTTGGCTTTAAAACCAAAGAAGGCCAGTTACTTATTCTGATAAAACTGCTGTGCATTGCCCTTCCATCTCTTAACTTCATCATGACAACTCAAAAGGAGTTTCAAAACAGACACATTACAGGATTCATTTGACGAAAATCATCATTCACTTCAAGTCCTTCTCCATAATCTGGAATAGATGGCGTGTCCTGAGGACGGCTGAAAGCGGATATTTGCTTCCTATCCCACCACAGCACACAGATTCCTGCCTCATAATGGTCCTTTCAGGTTGATCACGCTTGTGGTAACTCAGCAGGTTGGAAGCTGCTGCAGGCTGTGCATGGGAAGGGAGAGGAGGTAGGTAAAGCTCAGAAAATGAACTCGTCCAGGGAATCCCAGGGGGATTTAATGTGTGAATCAGATCATGTTAGGTCAAAGCACACCACAAGAAGTGATACCTTTGAACCTGGACAGAATGGGACATTCCATTGCTTTGGAATGCTGGTCTGTGACTTGTACAGAGGAAATTTGTAAGAAATTTCGCCCTGGTAAACAAATTCCAGTTGCATTCATATGTTAACTAAGAAAGAGGTGTTCTTGCCTCCACTTACATTTGTATCACTGAGGAGAGCCCAAAGCTGTTGATTTTTTCCAGAAGATCAGCCTGGTATAGGTTGCAGGAAGGTCCAGGACATAGGAGTTCTAGTTGAGCACAGCTAAATCCATGAGTTTTCTCTACAAAGCTCTTCATTTGTAGCATTTTCAGGCAATTTTTGGAATAGATCTTTTAACTCATAGAAATAAGCAAGTTATCCTCATAATCACTGCATTACAGCCTCACCCAGGACAGTAATGCTGGTTCATGTGCTACACAAGTACCTGAGCATGTCCTCTCTGTGTGAGTTAACCTTTAACGCAAATCGGCTGAGACTCCAACCCACATAAACTGTGACCTTACACCAGGGCATTTCTTCTTCCCTTCAGTTTCAAACACAGTGGCTCATCTTTTCATTTACATGAAGATCTTCTACATCAATTACATCTGAATTTTATGCTATAATTAAGATCCCTTTGCACCAGAAAAAAAATGGTTCAAAATGCATTAATTAATTACATTAAATAAGCACACAAGAGACTGCCTTGGATTTTTTGTTCCTCATCTAAGAATTCTGTGAAGCCAGCTGCAATTCACAGAATTGCTCAGCTTCACAAGCATTTCTCCCTCAAATTCTTAGACCTTTTGGGCATCTTACTGGTTTCTGTGAGGGCTCTCAAGCAGCCATAAATGTGTTTCTCTTCCTATATCCCGCTGTGTGTACCTTTGCTAAATCCTTCACAACAGGTTTTCCTCAAAAGCTGAGAATTTTCCATAGCCGAGGTTTTACCTACTGAGTTCTGCAGACAGACTCTCCTGAGATGCTGACCTCACCTGTTTAATGATTTCTCTCCAGCTACTGCATTCTTACAGCAACTGTACAAAGGAGTTCTGGCTGGTTGTAAGAACCAGGGAAATGCTTGTCCAAGTGTATTCGACTTAAATGTGACAGCAGAGACAAACCTGTTAATCCACAAAGTAATTTTAAAAATTCATCTTAAGTATCCAGGATTTTATCTTCATTGTCTCTTCTCCTGTTATTGCGTAAAGAAAATTTTTGTTTAATGTTAAATTTATTATTATGGCTGTGAAACTGGGTAAGAGTTTTAGATGAGTATGGAAATTAGGGAGTAATTGCACAGGAGTGGTCATTAGTAGGGGAAGACAGAAAGGAATGCTTAACTGGGAACAGTGATCTTCCATAATTCCTCAAAATGCCAAGATTGCTGAATATTCAACTCAAAAGACAGATTCTTTGCTACTATTTCATTTTATAATGGCTTTGTCCAAATGGGAGTATCATGCAGAATTCTCTTTTGATGGCTTCTGGTGTCTTCAGCACAGTGGAAATAAATGATGAAGAATCCCCGCACTCATCAAAAGAGACCATTTGCAAAGCTTACTGGGAATCCTTGTGCTTGAAAAGGGAAGGGTTGGAAGCTCTGACCACGTGAAACACAAATCACAGTCCGAATACCTGGCCAGCAGCACCCAAAAGGCTGGAGGGATACACCTGCTAATGCCATATAGCGTGTCCTCCCTCTGCACTGCCCATTTAGCTCCTCTGGGATGGGAGGAAAGATAATGGCAGTCTTTGGCTTCGTGCCTGTCATTGCCATGACACTACCATACGTTCCCTTCAGCATTGTGTATGTCTCCCTTTACCTCCAGCAGCAGCAGCATCAGTTACTCAACAGGAAACGTCTCGAAATAAGCCTTTCATTTGAGGAGTCTGCCAAAATGAAAACACTTTTAGAAAGAGACAACTGATCTCATAAACAGAAATAAATCTAAAATTAACTGAAACCAAAATCACATGATTCCCCCCCTACGCCTGCATCCAGGTCCCTGGATGTTGGGAACCTTAAGCTCTATTCTGAAACTAAATTAGGCTCACAGTCTGAAAACTGACCTCAGGCTCAAACTCTGGTGGAGTGGCTTGAGATGATATGTTCTCTACTTAGATATAAATGCACAACTTTAGATCCCCTGTACTCACAAGTTGTTTCCTAGAAACAAAATCTTATGATTTTCCATTCAATTAGATTGTGTGTTTTAATTAATTCTCTAGTCTTTCTCTGGAAGCAAATCATCAAATAGAAGAGACATCTGCACTGTTCTAATTGACTTAGATAGAAATAATGAACGTACAACCTTTGGGTTGATTGGACACCTGGATTATTTCTTATTGAGAAAAATAATACATCTATCCACAAGCAAATTTTGGGAAGAGAGAGTGTGGTAATTTCATCAAAAAAAGCATTAGGAAAAAAAGTGGGCTAGAATTACACACGTTTACTGAGTAGAGCCTCTACTCTATCCACTGTTAGGGCTTCACTTTGAAGGCTGAAGTGAAACAGCAACAGTTTACTTCTTTCTGAGATTTCCATAATTGAGGAGAAGGGAGGATCTGGTCCGTGTATTTAGCTATAGACTATCTTGGAATTCTTTTGAGTAAAAGGCACCAGGATTTGCAGTTGCTGCCTTTATTCCCTCTGACAGAAATAATTCCACTGAAACATTTTTTTTTCTGGAGACATTGGGTTTATATTTTATTAAAAGGATAAAACTGTTGTTATACCTAGAAAGCAAGAAGCCTTTCCAAAAAAAAAAGTACCTTGAACTAATTTTTATGGAATACAGACCATTTACTTCACAAAATTAAACTCTTGTACTTGGAATTCCATGTACAAAACACAAACCTCAGGAACAATTCCCATAAGGATTCATTTAGCAGGCTTCATTATGTGGAAAGGGTATAAAGCAACCAAAAACCTAAAATGGCTGCTCGGCATTATATTGTTCTGTGGCTGCAAGCGTGATTTACAACTATGCATTTTGTGCCCTTGTTTCTTTAGCTTAGTGCTGAATTATAAATGAACAACTGGATCCTGGCATTCCTCTTCTAGTTTGAAAATAAAATTAACCTGTTTGAGGGACACCTTTTTAACACAATCAGTCAATGAGTTCTTTATAAGGTAATGCTTTATTTGCAGAAAAAAGTCCCCAGCCCATCTCAAACCTTTCAGTTTTGCTCTTAAACGAAGAGTAAAGATAGCTAGATGTAAAACCAGGCCAACCAATTCCATGTCAGCTTGTTTGATGCAGTTCAAGTAACTGTGGATAACCAATTCACAATGCTTTGTGGGAACAAATATTTACGCAATGAAAAGGCAACTGGTTTGCTTTGGCTTGATTTGAATTGAGATGTGCAGTAAATGTGTCCACTGATGTAGGTATTTCACAACACGTGAAGTCTGCAAAATCACTTTCAGTCTGCCTGACAACGTGGATCTTTTTGTCTGCTCAACGCTTGTGGTCCATATCTGTTATTAAATAATGTACACAAATGCTGCAACAAACGAATCATAAATAATTACTAAGCTTTTTTTTTAAGAGATGACGCAAGTCCCTGCCTCAGGGGCTTGCTGTCTACCTCAAAAATGGGCTAAAAAGATGGAAAATTATACACAACACCAGAAATCAGCAGGGGTCTGGCACTGTTCAGTACTAAAGGCTTGAGAGAAAACATTGTTATGAAGGAAGAGGAGACAGAACTGGGAAATTCAAAGCCAAGAGCACGTTAACACCAAAAAGCCATCTAAGTTTTGCTTTCATACCGGGTGTGATCTCAAGACCTGCTGGAGGGAGAATCACCAGGTAGCCAGTCCTTGCTGT
Source organism: Platysteira castanea (assembly GCA_013397175.1). Taxonomy (NCBI): domain Eukaryota; kingdom Metazoa; phylum Chordata; class Aves; order Passeriformes; genus Platysteira; species Platysteira castanea. The sequence goes on from VYXC01000510.1 coordinate 641,553, forward strand.
ACTTCGAGCTCTGTCACAGCTAGACCTGAATGTTTATCCTTGAACAGATGCAGAGCTAGGAAGGTGCGACCCATCTAAGAGATGCTGTTGTGCTTCGTGTTTGCAGGCCCCCAGCTGGGCATGGAGCTTGTCCTTGTGCCTTTCCAAAAGCCCCAGCATGGGGCCCTGCGTGGCTCCGTGGGGCATTCCCAGGGGTTAAGGCAGACTGGTGGAGGCGACTGTCCAGGCACTTTGCATCCTCTGACCACAGCAACCAAAATAGCTCTTGAGCTATAACCACAGCCCTGGGGAGCAGGGAAGGTTCTTCAGCTCTCTCCTTGTATTACAGCCCTGGATTAGGCTGATTTTGCCCTTTTTTTTTTTTTTTTTTTGGTAAATAAGGCTTCACGATCTGCCAACAACATTCCTCTCATTTTATCTGATCTCATAAGAATTATTTTTAGTAAGAACTGGTTTGCCCTGAAAGAAAGCTATTCTCTAAAAAAAGCTTTGTACACTTAAGACATATGGGACAGAAGGAAGCCTGCATCTAGCATTACTTTTTTCTTTCAGTCACCAGAAAAACCCTGAAATTGCCCTTTTTAGCAAAGAGAAAAGATAAATGGGTTCGTTCTGAATCAAAAATAATAGATATGTCTTGTGCCATTCTTGACAACCTTTTCTGAAGTCTCATTAGCTCCCAGAACATGTGCACAACTCCCACCTCTAAGAAATCTACACAGGTGTAATTCCACCGAAATAACAGTTGAAGAGCTGTAGTAGAATGAGAGCTATTTTCGTCACTTCTCTCACAAAAATTAATTGAAATAGATACTTTACAGAAGTAGCAGCAACCAGCCCCCCTTTCTGACAACCTTAGAAGCACTGGAGACATTGCTTAGGGTCATCATACTCTGTATTTTGGTGCACAGACTTAGTGAATGGCATGCATGTTATGCTTACTAAGCTACTTTGGATAAACATGGAAAAAATCTAGTGGTGTAGCTGTCACAGACCAAAACGGTTTCATGTGCTATGTGATTTGAAGGGAGATTCCTTTGCTGTGTGTCATTTACCTTTTATACATTGCTTCTGCTCAGTATTTCATAACCATTCATTCTTTGGATGCCCGTACTGACATTGTTATATACATACAGGCATAAAAAAATGGGAACTGTGCGTTCTTACTTGACGTCACATTATAGTCCACAAACAGCTTTATTGCTCTTTACCATGTTTGGGAACAAAGGGAAAGGGATGCCGATGACGTATGTCTCACAATAGAACAATTTCCTTTTCACACTTGGAAGACAGAGCTCCTCTCTTTTACATATGGTTTATGTACACATGCATAGCCTTGGGACATCAGGATCTGAGGAAAAAACCCTCTCATGTTTCATATGTAAATCAGTGACAGCTGTGGTCATGTGCTAAATGATAAATAAGCTGGCGAGGTGGAGTCAGCAGAAAACTTTCATGCTTTAATTTTTAACATCATTTCTCAAGCCGTGATCCTGCAAGTCATAAGGATTTTTGAGTACGCTGAGCCCCGTCATGAATTAACTGTTGGCATAACTGATACAACAGCAAACAGCTTCCTAGATAATGAACTCCTTTGGGAAAGAACTGCTTGTGTCTCTCTGGCATACAGCACAAGAACACCTTGCTGATGCCTGCCTTTCCTGGCACACCTGGAGTGCACTCACTACCAGTCACTGTGAACTCCTTGAATCCATTGACACCATGGGGAGAGAATGATGACATTTGGAATACAACAGGAATTGAAGGTAATGTGGGATCTGTTTCTCCCTCCCGTCCCCTGTGGCACTCTGAAACCACCCTGCGATGCCTCTGTGTCTCCATTTATGCCTTCACAGTGATAATTTCCCTATCCTAGGAAGTCTGAGAGCCTGTAAATGTGTTTAATGTGAACCGAGGTCTTCGGTTGCAATTTTCAAAGCAGAGGTAGCTATTTTGTAAAGGAGGTTGTGACATTATGGACAATAAAGATAAGGCTTCCCGTAGCTGAGGTTTTACACTCTCCATTTAATTCACTGGTTTTTTGCTGGATTACAGTATTCCAACATTAGCAAGTACTAACAATGACAGCTGAAAGTGACACTGTTGGGCATCCACCTCATCTCAATACTTTGGGATAATTCTAGCCCAAGTAACCCAGGTAAGAAAAAAGGATATTGTATTGGATTAAAACAGTCACATCCTTTCCTGTAGTAATCCTAGCCCCTCCTTACTCTAAAGGAGGGAGGGATCACAAATGCTGATATCAAGGAGGCACCTTTTGCTGTTCCTTTCACAAGCTTCTCAGTTTGACCAAACCTCTGCTAATTGCTTTTCAGTCATTCAGTCAAGAATGTGCAGGCTTGGATTAAACTTGTGTGCTGTGACAGAGACCTGGGTGGGAACACAGGAGGAGCAGCCCTGTGACAAGATATTGGGGGTACCTGGAGCACCACGGAGCTTGGAAGCAAGGGAGCCTAGGACGAGGACTAAAAGAAGGAGCTCCTGGCAGCTGGTATATGGCAATAGCGGGGACTAAAACCTGAAAGGAGACTGGGAAACAGGGATGGAGACAAGGAGATGTAAGGCTAAAAGGGTTAGAAATTGGGAGGGTAAGAAGGAAAAGCTAGAGCAACTAGGAGTTGAACACTTCAGAGTTGCTTTAAGAGCTGACTCTGTGCCTAGATGGGTTCCTCCTAGATTCGGGAATAGAACCCAAAGTTTCTGACTTGCAGTATTTTTCTATTTTTCCTACTGAGATCTACTAAAAAAATGGACGCCTTTTCTCCTTGCAGTCTGCACAGGGATGATACACTTCTGCAACAGTGCGAGCTGTCACAGAATCACAGAATCACCAGGTTGGAAGAGACCTCTAATGTCATCAAGTCCAACCCAGGCCCTAACACCACCTCAACTAAACCATGGCACTGAGTGCCACATCCAATCTTTTTTTAAACACATCCAGGGATGGTGACTCCACCACCTCGCCAGGCAGACAATTCCAGTACTTCACTACTCTTTCAGTGAAAAACTTTTTCCTAGTATCCAACCTTTGTTTTCCCTGGCACAGCTTAAGACTGAGTCCTCCTGTTCTGTCAGTTGCTACCTGGAGAAAGAGACCAACCCCCACCTGACTACAACCAACTTTCAAGGAGTTGTAGAGAGTGATAAGGTCACCTCTGAGCCTTCTTTTCTCCAGGCTAAACAACCCCAGCTCCCTCAGTCGTTCCTCAGAGGGCTTGTGTTCCAAGCCTCTCACCAGCCTTGTTGCCCTCTTCTGGACGCGTTCAAGCATCCATGAACCTGTGCTTCAACCTGTGGATCTGGAATTCCTTCCAATGAAACAAAGGGAATTCAATGTAGTAACGTGTGAAAGGAAATCAACTTTCCTTCCTTAAAAAGCTAAGAAATTCTTTGATATGCATATGTGTGTGTATATATATACACACACATAAACTAGTTTGAAGGGAACGTGTAATCTCACTGCGTTCAGAAAGCAGGAAGTACAGGAATACAACAATTGGATCTCAACCATTGCTCATCTGTGCTGAGCACTTCCATTTTTATCCAGTCTATTTCTTACACCTCGTGCAGAGGTTCCTTCAAGTCATCTGATGCATCATGGTTACTTCAGCCTTTTATTCTTAGGAAGTGTTTGGGTAGTGGTAGTCCCTAAGTCGGAGATCCATTCTCGTCATGGACAACATCACAATCCAAGGAATCTGGAAAGTAATTCCATAGCTGGAACTTTTCACTGCGGTGCTCAAATAGAATTCAACCAACCCCCAGCTTATCTCACTGCTCTTCCTACTCTTCCTCCTTTTATTTTTTCTTTGCTTCTTGGGCTTTTATTTCTTCATCTTTTTTTTTTCACACTTTTTCAACAAAAAATGAAAGAATTCTATATTTCTTCATCGCTCTTTTCCTTTCCACCTCTTCTGTTTCTGTGCTTCTTTTCCACAATTAGCTCTTTTTTTTTCCTTCTTCATTTTTATTTCCCTCTCCTGTCACAAGGAACGAAGCTTGAGCCTGGATCTTGCATTATCTTAATCATTATTTGAACCTGTACTATGTCTTCAGCCCACCGCTATAGTCACAAGAGTTAAAACTTCTTTTTTTAAATTTTTTTTTCAATAAAAACTGATCCTAGGCAGCCTTCCAATTATGATATCAGTCTTGTAACGTTTGCCTGAATTTGCTGACATCCTGAAAGAATGATCTCAAGAGGTGTATTCTCCTGGCTGAAAGGGCCAGCAATGACACATCACAGTCAGTCGTTAGCCTGCCCACAGCTGATTATTTCGGGGGTTGGAATGGTGCACATGGAGAGAATGGAGCCCCCCAAGAGGCAAGATCTGGAAACAGCTGGAATAAAGATGTGCAGGAAGGATGAGGGCTTAGGAAAAGAAAACCCAAGGAGAAAAAGGAGCAGCTTAAGAGCCCAGAGGCAGAAGCAGCAGTAGCCTAGAGCAGAGATTTTCTTAGTGTGATGGAGAACAGGAAAATAAGAACTGATTAACTTCTAGTTATAACGTAATTTTAATCTATGAAAAAACTGGTGTTATCAGTATGAGAGCCAGTGATAACTGGGGAGATTATAATGAAACACCATAGCCTGCTTTCTTTCCTCCTCAGCTCTGCTCTATTACCTTCCTTATCCATCCCTATTTTCCCTGCCTAGACCTGTCCAGCTTCTACAGGAGTTAACAGGAGCTTTGCTGCCAACTCCAGGAGGAGCACAGTTGTGAATTATTGTAAATTGAGGCCAGCCTTGGCAACAGGCTCATAGAAGGGCCAGTTCCACATTGGGAAGCAGGGGATGTTTCACTGACAGTGTTAATGCACTGTGGAGCAATAAAACTACGGGTTTCTGGCATATTATGGAGCAATGTAACAAAAAATTGCAGAATCCACAATATTATCCTACCCACAGTTTTCTACTGACCCTAATTACAGTTCTGTTGCTAAAGCTATATAATTTGATTTTCAACAGCACACCAAAAAGGCAGGAGCTCAGCAGTTCCCAGAGCGACTGTACAGTTTGCTGGACAAATGTGTTTTGCTTCTGGCCAGGACTTAGGTGAATAATTAATTAAGAAATTAGATGTCCAAACATGTCTCCAGTTGGTCTACAGAACAAGAAGAGTTAGTTAGGGCTGGCATGCCTGTATGCCACTCCAAATGTTTAAAGTTGATGGTAGCTCTTTTCTCTAATGGCAGGTGGTAGATCCAGTGGAGGCCACAGTGTTCTCGCACTTTCCTTCCAAGCGTAATTTTCATATTTTCAGAGATAACCAAAGGCCTAAGCACCACTGGTGTGGTGGCACTTAGCCCTCGTGCATGTGACAACAAAAATACCTGCTGGAAAAGGAAGACGTCATTTTACTCACCTTGCGTATTCTTGTTTGGACCTTAAAGCATTTTGCCTTTCTCTTATTTCCATGCATGTGTATTTTTGTTTATTTTGCCATTGGAGTCCCTAATCTTTTTTTGTCTAATTGCTGTTGACATACAATTGTCGTACGCCACAAGCTGACTCTGCTAGATGAGCACTGCTGTGGTAGAACCAAGAGCTGCCTTCCTCAGCTAACCCGTCCTTCTGAAGGAGGTTTCCACCTGGTGCAGCAGGAAGTCTTTGCTTCCACCCCTGCAGAGACATCAGCGCAAACCCAGTCAAAAATCCAGTCAAAAATCCAGTTGAGGTGAATGTAAGCAGACAACCAGGCTTTCCATGAGGAAACTGAGGTGTGACACGCTCTCTGCACCCAAGGTTGCCTGGGTGGCAACAACCTCCAGTAAAGCAGCAGGTGGGAAGCCAAGGCAGCCACTCCTGTAGCTGCTGCAACAAAATTCACCAGAGCTCATCTCTCAACATGGAGTAATGTTCTTGGCATTCGCGGGAATCAGGCTTCCTCTGACTAAAGTGAAAAGTAGCAAGGGACATGATTTTAGATTGTTACTGATTTTGTTTTGCTTTCAAAGCCCGGAAGATTAAAATTTGAATTCTAATTATCTGCCTTTTTTTTTTTAAGTCACAGCAGCTAACTAATTCCCATCAGTGCTTTCCCTAAGATCAGAAGCAAAGCTGTCACTAAAATATATTTTTTCAATTCCAAGCCAGTCATGTAAGTACAGTGACTAGGATGAATCAGTTCCATGGTGCTCTCATTCAGTGTTTAATAATAAAATAAAACCAAAAATTACTAATGAAATCCCAAATCCTGCAGGGTGTTGAAAATTGCAGACTGTTGTCTGGGCTTGCACTCTGACCCCAGCTTATGTTTGTCTGCTGAAGCACAGTAAGCACACATGATATTATAGAGCAAATAAAACACACGATTAAGCCAATACATTCAGGCAGATAAAACTAATGAAAGGTTTAGCTCTTCTCAAAAATAATGTGCACAGTAGTAGACAATCACTTGAAGCACATGGAATGTCTTAACAATACATTTCCACGTTTTGGTTTTCAAAACTGCAAAATACAGACATTTATAGGTACGTGTCTCAAATTTAAAATAATCTTTTTGGAAGGAGCAGACAGTATCTTTTTCTGACACACTGAAGGGGAATAATGTTCATTGTTTATGCATTTGCTCAAGCAGTGGAATTTTACGTGGCTAAACTTCACTTAATCAGATGTATATCAGTTTAAATTAGCTCAAAATCCAACTCAATGTTCATTTTTAGATCACAGTCTTTAGAGGAACTGATTTATCAGGGTGCCTAAATCCAGATGCACTACAAATAAGCCAGGAAAAACAAATAAGCCTCTTGGCATAAAACAAATGAGCCGGGGGGAAAAAGAAATGTGAAAAAAGGAACAGCTTAGGGAAAGTAAGAAAAAACCTGCCAGTGGGAAGAATGCACAGTTTCAGATTCCAGACACTACCCCACTTGGATTTGCTCATGTTCCACCTTCCCTCCAGCCCTTCCTTTTTAATTTTTATTCTTTTTCCTTTTTTTAACCATTGCCTTCTGGACCACCTTCCCTGCTCGCACCCATCAGCTCTCCAGTTTTGCATTTGCACTCCTTTTTAAACCTCATCTCTTTAACAAACCTTATAAACCATTTAGAGTGCCTGAATGAAAACTGTTTGGAAGGACCAAAAAGCTTTGGGCATGGTCTGAGCAATGGTAGCTGCCTGGGTATGCTTTGATCTCCCAACAAACACACAAAAAAAATCACCCCATGAATAGGATCTTAAAATGGAAGGTAGTTAATAGCACACCCTTACCATCCTTCTGTCAGGTATATTAGTTTGCTGATTCTGGAGCTGTGAAGACTTTGTAGAAGAGGAAAAAGTGAAGGAAAATCGAAATGTTTGTATGATACCAGTCCTGTCAAGAAACAGTGGCCTAGTGTTAGAATAACTACCCTTTAAGAAAATGGGCATTAAAGGTAAAATACTTCTGGGCTGAGACCAGGTCTCCTTAGCTGAGAAGCAGCCCAACAGAGAGAAATCCTTCTTCCTGCACAAACTTACTGTTAATGGTGGCTAATTAACCCGGTGCTTGGTTAAAAATTTAACATATTTGTCAGGTCTGACTCAGTTCTTATTCATTGCTATTGAAGAACACAACAGTGTCTCATTTCCATCCATGTGCATGTAGTCTGGCTTGTGTAGGGAGGTAAATGGACTCAGAGAAGTTAGATCTCTTAGATCGTGCAGAAGAAACAGTTTTATCAGGTAGCCCTGAGTGTAAGACTGTCAGTGCCACATATATTACCATTATACACTGTTCTTCATTTTGCTCCTTTTGTTTCCTATCAGACTCCCTAGAGGCCTTAGTTTGTATTCATTCACTCTCTCAAACGTCTTCCCAGATGCTCAAATCCCACTTCTGTTATTGCAGTTTCTTTTAAATTTGTCTGGATCCCTTGTGCAGAGTCAGGACTTTACTGTTCCTTAGCTCAGCATTCTCCTGGCTGGACTCCAGCTCAGGTAATTATATCCAGGGCTCTCTCAGACTTCTCTCTCTAGCTGCCTTTGGAGAAGTTATTCTTCCTTTTCTTTTCCAAGCTGCTTTATAACATTGCAGACCCTGGGAACTGATGGGATGTGTATTTTGGAGAAGCTGTGCATTATGCATTAGGGGTGAACCAACACCTTCCGCAGTGGGACTGAAAGTACTGACACAGCTTCCTTTCTTTTTCATTTCAACGCTATTTTAAGTGGGCAGTTGTCACACCAAGCACAAGCTGAAGGACAAAAATTTGGTCCAGATGAATCTGTTGTTGCTATTTGAATGTGGAGACTTTGCCCTCTAATTTCCTACTCTGAATTTAGCCCTGATTTGTTCAATAGCTGTTCAGTGGCTTATGTCACTTGAGTCGGTTGTCACAAGATGCTCACAAAAATAGATTCCTCACTTATTGAGAGAAATATCAATACAGAGGCTAAAGAGAGAACAAGTACTGCTAGAGGTAATGCTGCTACATCAACCAGGAGGCAAATTACAAAGCAAAAGCAGTAGAAAACTTAATTTTGCAATGCCTTTGTTCAATCTGCTTGTTAACCAGCAGTGCTCTCTTTCTGATATTTATCCAGTGCTAGGCCAAAGACAGTTCAGTGTACCCTTTCCAATGAAAAGGATTCATACAGAATCACCAGGAGTCTAAAACATGTAAGAGAGAAAAAATTTTCCTTCTTAACTAAGAAGAATGAACCATAAGGTTAGGCAAATTTCAGAAAGAAAAAGAGATACATAGTAAAAAACAAGATACAGAACAGTAATTGATCTACTTTCTAGATGCTGTTCATTCCCTGCAGGATATGGGCATGAGAACTGGGTGCAAGTACTTATGCAAGCTCATGTAGCTGCTCACTGCAGTGCAGTCCTTCCAAGGCAAAGAAAAGGATCTCCACACATCAAACAAGTAAACTCTGATCAATTCTCGCTCCCTCACCTTGGAGGAATCTGAGCTGTTGCTATCAGCAGAAGTTAGCTGTTCCCTAGTCTGGGCAGAACTGCTGCACTCAGAAAAATCTTGGGAAGACAAATGATTCAGGAGAGGTCAATCTATGCTCACAAGAAGCTTAAGAAATGCTTTCTTAATCTAAACTTGAAAGTTTTACTTTCACCATGGGCCGTCTCTCAGGGAAGGATCATCAGAGAGCAGCCTCATCTACTTGGCCTCACTTGGAATGGAGGTTGGACCAAATTACCTCCAGAGGACCCTTCATGCCCATTCTGCACCCACAGGGAAATCCTTCAGACCATGGAAATTCCTACCAAGGAAAAACAATAAAAGAAACATCTATCTGATGCAAAAGTAATATAGATTATATTCAATATTTTTCTGTTTTCTTTTCCCCCCCAAATCTAGAAGTTTTAAAAGCTGCCAGGTCCGGCTCAGCTTTCATGTTAAAAATCCCCATTTATACCCAGTGAGAACATGACTGAATTGGGATCACTTGCTGAATTAGGTTCTCCAGAGTAGTCACAACCACCACAGTCTTCACATGATAACGTCCAGCCAGCTGAGATGGTTTCTGCACTTGTCCCAGAAGTGAATAGAGGGGAAGGGAAGGAGCAGGGGTCTGTAGAAGTGCACATCTGGAAGTTTAACTTGGCCTTGCTGCAGAGCTAAGTTAGCACAGCCCCTGTGCAGTTTTGATGACAGGACTTGGCCAGTGCAAAAATAGCTGGCACCAGGTTCACCTTCCTCCCCCTCTGCTAAACAGCCCTTTCATGCAAGAAGAAATTGACCCCACTGTACTCAGTAACATTTTTATCCTCCCCCCCCTACAGTTCAGGGGTACGTGAGCAGTCATAAATCCATATTTAAAGTGCTGTTGACTGCTTTAGAACTTGGGCAGTAAAGGAAATAAAGTAAGCACATAAGCATGTAGCCCTTGCACTGTTAAACATGGCATCTACTGCTGGGGATAACTAAAAGCATGGTTGCCTAAGGAACTAAATAAAACTGTAAGGCACTACTGTATGATTTCTATCACATGGGTTTTTCTCTAATTTTTGTAAGTGGAAACCAGGATTGGGTGCAGCATGTTTGCACAAGACAACAGGAACAAACGTACTTTAGGATTCTTACTGCAATCAAAGCTCTGGGGACAAGGAAAGAGTGAAAGTATACAAACATACTTGAGCACTGGAATTTTTATGAAGAGGAAATATTCACTCTATAATGGTATCCATGTGGAATGGATGCTGTTGGTTTACATTATATCAGATGATTGATGATGGTGCAACATAAATAGGTAATGAGCAATGTCACCTGTATTATTTCATGCTTGTTTATTTTCAAGAGGTGATACAAGAATAAAGCTAATTCTACAGCTTCATAAATGTCAGCATCTGTTTCTTTTTTCTGTTTGAAAACTTTAAACACCAAGCAGGTTTTGGGACCTGCAAGCAGGCAAGTAAAAATTGCTTCCTCATATCCAACTCAGGATTTTCTTATTAGTCATTATGAGTAAAGATGTCTAATGTAAGAATAGCAACAGTTTAATCTTCCACAGAACCCAAATATTTCAAGTACATTGCTAATATTACCAGGTGAATTTGCATTGAACAGCCATATGCATTTTATCAAAGAGAAGCAAAGGCACTGCTTCCCTTTATGGAAGTTATGGATCAAATTTTCAAGAGCGCTGCCAGTCTTATTCACTGCAGGGTCTTTACACACAGGGCAAGCTCACCATGGTATAATCCTCACCTTATTTTAGTCATTTAGTACAAGACCCTCAGACCGCTCCTATACATTTCTGCAAAAGCAGTAACAATCTCCTGTTCCCAAAATTCATGAGGACAGCTATGTATTTTCCTAAAGAAAATGTCAGAGAAACAAAATGAATGCTTGAACTACTGCTTTACCAGAAAGTCCTTTTTGGCTGCATGATTGCAAACACTCATAGATGAGTGAAACTGTTTTGAGTCAAACTTAAAAAAGAATGTGGAAATAACCATTAGCAAGCCAGAGGTGCCTGTGAAGATCATAGAGGATATATAGAGGGATATTAAGAGAGTGCTGCGATTCAGCTGGGAAAGATCAAAGAGAGCCAGATAACAGCCAGGGGACATCAGAGTACCATGAAAGTTGCTGAGGATGTAGGAAAAGCCTGTGTAGTGCTGTGGGACATAAGGGAAGCTGAATAAGATATGTATGTCAAGAAACATCCCAAGGTGATACAGAAAACCAGAGGACACACCATCATGGCAAAGCTGTCTGAGAAGGCCTCACAGTGGTGTGAGATGCAAGCCTCAGGATGGCGAGGAAAACCAGAGAAGGTTGAGAATTGCTGGGGACCCAAAAAACAGACAGCTAACACAAGGGAATGTTACTGAATGCAATCACATCACGAAGAGCTACAACTGCTGGGTAGAGCTACAAGGATGTTTGAAATAACAAAGTCAGAGTGTCCATATTTTATGGGGAATAACACATGATGCTGGGTATCAGGGACCAATAAAGGTAAATGAAGATGCAATTAGAAATATGCCAAGGAAAAACACATCATATCATGAAATAAGAAAAAAATTCATTGCTAGAGAGCATAAGGGAGAATCTGGAAAATGCTTTCAGCAAAGAGCTCCCCAGCCATAGGAACCTTCTTGGAGCAGCTGCTAAGCCTGAAGAAGGCTATAGCATGTTAGGGAATGAGAGAGCAACCACAAGGTGCCAGAAACAGTGAAGCAGATTGTGAGCTGAATGACAAATGTGTAAGCTGCTGGTTGCTATAAGGGGCCGCAGTGTCAGGAAATGTTGGAGCCTGCTGTACTGCTTCTGGAGGCACCCAGGAAGAATGCAAGTTGAAAGAACACTGTATAGGTTGAACAGCATCAAGAAATATCAGAGAAGAGCGTGAATACCTTGAAGCCTGTTCAGCAAAGGGATCCAGACTAAGGCAGTGAATTATTAGAGTGGCTAGCTAATCGGCCACATAGAAACCAAGGCAAGGCAGTGATCTCCCAAGGGCCCAGGATGCCAGGAAAAAAGCTCGAGAAAGAATGCAGATTGCCAGGGGGACTGAAGAATCCTGCATATAAACTAGGGACAACTGAAAGCTGTGAGATCCGTCAGGAAGCACAGGGTAAGGTCACAGACTGAAACAACTCAGATGTCTGGTTTCACCGTTTGACTAATAGAAGAAAGATGTGACCCAAGATAATCCTGCCTGCTTCTCTTTTGGAGAGCAGAACAGAACCCCATTCAGCACTGTCTTAAAGCAATGAATGCTTCCTGCTGAACGACCATACAAGGCCATGTAAGGAAAATAGCTATCTATCCTATGTCATTGTATGTGTTTTAACTGGGCCTTGGAAACCACACGAGACCAGGAGAGGAAAATAATCTCTTTGGGACAAGAGAAACTCTTAAAGGACTAAGTTGTGCTTAGGTCTGTGTGCTGGCATAGGGAGCTCTTCTGCTCTCCTCAGCAAAGTTACAAGCAGGTAAATATCCCCATTCTTTATCGGGAGTTTATAAAATACTGAGAGAGAAAAGCAGCGCAGAAAATATATTTTATTCATGCATTCATCTAACTCCAGAACACTGGTCTTAAATAGAGTAACATGGCCAATGTATTTATAATTCCCGGTGCCAACTGGCTCTGGAGCAATGCCTTGCTGGAGCCTGGGCAGAGCCAGGGCCTCAGCCCCCATCTGGCAACCCAGTTTTGCAGAGGAGACACTGTTTGAAACATGCTCCTTGCTGCACGTCTTCCCTAGGGAATGCCAGTCGGCACCAGCACTTCAGCAGCACAGCTCCTCCCTCCCTCTTGCACAGCTCAGCCCCAGGAGAGCCATTCTGCAGCCTGGGTTTGGATGGGGAGGTGCAAGGGGGAAGAAGACAAAGGAGTTATTTTTCATGAGATCTTCTGCGGAAGGCTGAGAACAGCCAGGTTTCCAACCTCTTTCCTTTGTTTGCCTTAGGTCCCTCAGTTTCTATATCAGGCTGTGGTTCAGCTCCCGTTAGCGCTTCCTCATCAACATCGCTAACAATGGTTTCCTCACTGAGGGTATCACTAGGATTATACTTACTGCCAGAATCCTCTGGCACAAAGTCACTGTCTGAGTCAGAGCAGAGAAATAATTAACCCTCATGATACTTCTCTGAAGAATGAACAGAATATCTAATAAGATTTATAGGGCATCAAACTGATCCTGCTCCTAAGGAGAAAAGCTTCTGCTTGCTGAAGTTGTCATCACCACCAAGGAGTGAGGAGGCTCCTGAGTGGACACAGGAGACATCCTCACCTCACCTTAAGGCAACCTGCATTCCCCTTAATCGAGTTAGTTACCTTACATGTCCAAACAGCAAACCACTTGTTTACCGCTCTGGCCCTGGATTAGATCATGGTTTCATTGCCTAAAAAAACTATCAGAGTCAACGGATTCTCAGCTTCTGTGAAACTGGCCAGGCTGGAGGCAAGACTATCTTACCTGAAATTACCAGCATTTGATTTGCAAATGGCCTTCAAATATTCCTGATCATATTCTTGTTATGTAAGACTAGATTTATCATTCAACCTACAACTCCGGAACTGAAATAGAACAGTTGGAAAATTTTCCCCGCATATGGAGAAGAGTCTTGCCCCACAGAAGAGAAATACTCACCAAAATATACACAAATTTGTAGGCTTTTGCCGTTTTCAACTCTAGAGACAGGAGTTTTCTTTCTCTCCAAAAAGTAATCAGTCACTTCAGTGGCAGACATTTGCAAGCAAAACTAATTAACTTTCTAGGTCCAGAAGGATCCCCTCCCAAAAGCTGGTAATATATTTCAGTGGGGTAGGAGAAGGATAGTACAGTCCTAGCTGGCTGGGAGGGATCTCTGGAGAAGTACATATGATACAGATTTCTGTCTGGAAAAAAACAGAAGTCTGCTAAGATCTGGAAGCCTCAAAATCCCTTCACTTCTGCTGGGAATTTAGTTCAAAGCAGCTGCATGTAAATGTTGCATAGCAAATGCTACACTGGTGAATCTTTCTCATGATTCTTGTTTTTAAATCAACAAGAATAAGCTATATGGATGAGGAGCTAGCTTTAGGGCAGCCAGTTTTACCCTGTCTTAAACTAAAAGTGAAAACAACCCTAAGGAAAAAAAAGGAAAGATTTGAAATATGCATGAGCAACCGCACTGCCCTGCCTCATCTCTTCGTGCTGCATAAAGGGGACACAGATTGGCTAAATCTTTTATACCCAGAGAGATCTGGCCAGAGACTCATCAGAAAGCATGCAGCTACCATTCCCAGTTCCTGTCCCTCCCAGCCAGGAGTGGGTAAGAGGCAGGGAGACAAAGCAGGAGGATCAGCAGCGGGCTGGGAATCGCCTGAAGGCTTGTCATCTTTCCCCAGGCCCTAAAACAGTGAGAGCAGTGAGTATTTCCTCCTCATTCACATCCCTTGCATAAGTTTCTGGTATCTGTGCGACCTCTAAACTTCTGCCTCATCTAAATGAAAGGGGAATGTTGTCAGTAATTCCTGAAGGAGGAAGATCACTTCAACCTTTGACTTACTACTCATTAAAAAAATGAGATCAGTAAAAGTCGCTAATGGAGAGCGAAAAACATCTCAGCACGAATGCAACAGTTACGGCACATTTGAAAGCTTGTTCGTAGTTATCCCTTCAACACAAAGTCACAGCCATGGCACGGAATTCATGCAGATATTCTCCCTGCCCCCACTCCTAAACACCACCTGGGTGTCCTTCCATATTTTTAATCTAATCCAATTCTTATGAAAACACTAACCTTAGAGATTTGAGGTTAAAATTCCTCTGCAGACCCAAGCCAACTAAAAGGCCAGGTAAATACTTCCCACCTCCATGACAAGGGTCTCAACAGCAGCACTATGTCGGAAGTAAGGAAGCCCTTCCCAGCAGTGATCCTGGCTCTTATGTATGCTTATGTGGGTCTGGGAGCCCAGTACTACACGAGGTCTGGATCAGACACCTCTTAGAGGAAGCTGCCACACTGCAGACATCCAAGGAATGTGGGTGCTTGCAGTTGTTCCAGGAACTGGCAGCACAAATGTTGAGCATCCACTTTGACGCTGATTTGATCATAATTTAGACCTCTACCCTCACCAACGCTTGACCAAGGACAAAGCCTTGAACAGGGGAGCTTGAGGAGCTTGCAAGGTCTTTATTCTGCTGTGCATTCTTGGCCACAGCTGCTCAGCAGAAAGTTCTTCTCCTGTAACTATGGGAAGGGGTATGTGGGGAAAGAGCTGCTCTGTGGCAGCTCCCCGAGCTGTGCCAGCCGAGCTGCCCAGCGGGCCCGTGTGCTGGAGTCCTCCTCTGCCTGCAGCCCAGGGGATGGGAGAAGCTGCTGATTCAGATCCACTCCCCCTGCTCAGCCCGTCCTACTTCTTGGGGAAATTACCACCTCTTGAGATCTGCCTGCAGAGTAGGCTCGTGTGGACACCCCCTCAGCTACTTCGGTCAACCTGGGCCAGATTTAAATGGATTAAGTAGGAGGTTTTTGCTAGCCCAGTTTGATTGAAGTGGGTTGAGGGGTACTTACACATGCATTTCTGAAAACACATCATGAGAGGGCATTAATTCCTGGGGAAAAGCAATGACAAGGAGCTGGGACTACCAGCTCTTGTACTGACACAGCTAAATCAAGAGTCCACTCAAATGAGGCTATGGGGCTTCAGGGACAGGCATGAATTTTCTTTGCCAACAGTGAAAGTCACTGTTTCCCACCAGCTGCAGGTTGCTGCTCTCACAACAGCGCGGGGGGAAGGGGAGGCCTGTTACTCTCACTTGAGCAAGAAGTTGGCAGGGTTCACCTGCCAGGAAAGTTCAAGCCTTAGCATTACAGCAGGCTAGGAACTGCTCTGTCTCCGTTTCTGTAGGTTGAACTGAGGAGGAGGCGGCAATTTCCATCTGATCCAGGCTCAGACATGTAGTTTAGAATTAGAAGTCAACTTAAGTTAAAAATTCAGAAAGCCCTTCCACCCCAGCTGCAGTTACACAGCTCCAGAGCACTTGGGAAGGTATCACTGTAAGCATCTAATCTCACTTGCCTGTTCTGGTGCTTTGTACTCCTCAATTACGTCAGCCACAGCAGCATGAACAGCACAGGTAAACCAGCCTTAAGTCATGCCTATCAAATAAAGAGCTTTGCTGCTTAAAGATTAATGTAAGAAATCAATGTGCTTGCAGCATGCGCCAGCAGATGATCTAAGCCCATCTTAAGCAGGCTCAGAAACTTCACGTAATGGTGGTACAAAATCTATGAGCAGTTAATGCTACGAGTGTCTGTCTGCTTCCCAGAGTGCTTCAAATGCTGGTTCATGAGCTGGCTACCAGATGTGCTCCTCTTCTCCCTGATGGCCATCACGAGGACTGCTATTTCACTCTCAAATCTCAACAGCCAGTGTGGTGACAGCAGAGAGGCTGCTCTAACATATGTCTCCTGCATGACAGCACATTCATTTGAATACCTTGTTATGCTGAAGGAACTAAAGTGACCACTTAACAGGAAGGGATGAATCTTCTCAGCTATCAAAACTGAGCAGCTTAACAAGAACACTGTCAGAACAGCATCCAAAAATGAAAGGGCAGTTTCTATTAAGGATAGAACAGGGCCATATACAGGGATGACTCTCTTGCCAGTGTAATGGCTATTGCCATCCACATACATACACTCCCTCACAAAGCAAGGTTAGACCATATTAAATGACATTGTCTTTTCTGATGGTTAAAGCAAACCAGGAAACAATGCTGCCTTGGGCAAGGTCATTGCTCAAATGTCTGGCAGGTGTAGATTACGGTGTGCCCCGATCAGGGACATGCTTGGAGTGAGCTCCTTTGACAGGAGCAGGGGCACTGGGGAAAAGGAATGAGGATAGTATCAGGCGTCCAGGTCTCACCCTGCCCTGAAGCTGTGACTCGGCTGTGACAGGCACCAGGACAGGGCCCTGGAACCCTGCTGCCCACACACAGCCTTAGCTGTCATGAACTGTCTTTTAACAGCCAAGTGCCACCAACATTTAATCATCCTGTTAGGACAGTGTGAGCCTGAATCACTCTGTAAGACGCTTGTGTGCAAAAGAATAGAAAATTAGCATTGATGTAATTAACTTGTGTATGGCTCAACCTGGCAAAACCTTCAGCCAAGCTGTGTAAAACATAAAACCCCTAGAAAGGAGCCGCGCGCTTTGTGCTCCTTCAGGAGCTGTGGAGTGAAACCTGTGGCTCAGTCTGGCGTGTTATAACCCATCCAGGAGCACAAACTGCTGCTCTCTGCAGGCCCGGTTCTCATGGGCACACAGACTGAGAAGCCAGTGAGATGTCAAGACCTCGGATCCCAGTGTATTCAAGATTTATCTGCATCCCTATGCACATAAATGCCCTTTCAAAGGAAAAAATAGCCCCGTGTGATTGAAGTCTGCATCAGTACAAATCCCAGGCTGGTTTAGACCGTACACACACAAGAATGGAATGTATAATCACAATGCCTGGGATTCTCCTCAACTTTACTAAGGGTTGGGTTGAAGCTATTTTGAAAAAAGCAACTATATCTCCCTAAGCATTAAGCATTCCTGGCAGTAATAATTGCCTTGTAACAAACTCATTAGCACTCTCTCAGACCTGAATTACTGCACTGACTTTATGTTGCTCCCGGTCCAAGAACAGGATTATCATCCCGGCACCAAAGTCTTCTCTTAATTATACTGTTACAGATTAAAAAAAAAAAAAAAAATATAGTGAAATAAATGGAATGACTCTGGATTTAGAGCAGCATAACTGAGATCAGTTTGTCCCATTGTTTCCCACCTAATCCACAACTTAGCATGATAAAGCACAGTGTTCTACACAAAGCTTCTTTTAGCTGGGAAGACCAGCTTGTTTTACCCACCAGTAGTACGTCACATGATAGATAACTATTTTAATGAATTTAATACTCTTATCTGAATTCCTTATCCAGGAAAGAAAAACAGTTTTGCAAAAAAAAAGATTATGGCACCTGCTTTAGATAGAATAGAAGCATTAATGTGAAGAACCGGAAACCAAATATCTGACTCTGAGTGATGCTGAGCAGCTGCAACTTCCACGAACTTCGTAGGAGTTGTAAGATCTCCATGGATGATATTTTAAGATCCAATCCAACGTTTTCTCTACTATTTTATTTCAGTTTGTCATTAATGCAAAGGAAGACATTAGATAAAACACCTGAAGAAATCACCATGTGCAATCCAGATGCCTGAACACAGCTTTACGAAGCAGAACTTGCAGTGGCAATGCATGTAGAAGCTTGATCAAAGAGAGATCATTAATCATGTACATACAGGTTGGATGAGGGGAAAAGGCCTGAGGAAAAACCACATGAAAAGTCTTCATCACACAAGTACTTACATTATTGCTTCATAGCTTTTATGGCCTTAAATCCAAGCAAAAAAAAAGACGTTATCTAAGGTGGTCTAGGGAATACAGCAAGGATATACAAAGACAGACTGAGGAAAGAGTAAATGAGGTTTTATTGCACTCCAGATTTCACTTGCAAGTGATGGAATGGCCGTTAAGACCGTTGGAATGATTTCTTGCATGGCAGAAAGCAGGAACTCAAGAAAAGAAAGCAAGATAAGTATGTATGCTTTAGCAGAATTCTTACTAACTACTAAATTATTATTGGCTGAATACCAAACACTCCACACAGTGATAAACAACCGTTCATTTTATTTCACCAAACAAAAAGCCCATTGAAGGATTTCTACTATTACTGCACTCACTGGAACCCACTTGAAAAATACAGTTTTGGACATACATCAAATACAACTTACAGCTGAATAGCTGCACTGGTCTGACTTACTTTCCAAACATGTCAAGAAAATGTTCTGTTCTCCAGGCAAAAGGAGAACAACAGAGCGAAGCAGTGCACTAACTACAGGTATCAGACATTCCCTGGGGCTCAGAAACAGCTTCTCTTCTTAATTGTGGAGATTTCAGCAACTGGCCCTGCTTTCAGGGGAATCGGGGGTAGTTTCACATACATCCCCTCATTTTTGGTGGCAATCCAGCATAAACAGTAGGAATTCCCATATTCTGTCTTGCCACCAAAAAAGGTACATTTTCAACAGCTGTGTCAGCACAACAGCACATAAGGCCACACAGTAAACTAGAAAACCAAACTCATCTCAGTGAAAAAATAGTGTTACTAAAAACGGTGCTGCTTTTAATCCCAGCATTGGTTCGAACCCCAGTGCAGAGTTACAAACAGCTGTGGCAGCACAACGTGGGGCCATAGGTGGTGGCAGCAGTGGCAGGGATGACAAAATCCATAAGATCTGCAGCCAGGGACAGGCTATGCAGAGCTGTGTCTCAGGCTGTATAGAACTGTCATTGTGACACATCCCATTTCCCTCGGAGGCAAGGCCAGTTATGAAATCTCTCTCTGTTCTTTGCCCTGGCTGCTGCAGTTTGTCACCTCCAAAATTGTGCATATAGAACAGTTTTAGAAGCTGTATCCTAAAATGGATCATGGAAATCCTATAGGTTATGGGGAAAAAAATACCACAATAGGTTTGTTTTCTAATCTTGTTCTGTTGCATTAGCTCAACTGCAGGGCTAATGACTGGGCATTGGCAAGCTCCTAAACCACTTCTGTGTCAAAGAACACATAAAAGATCCTGAACATTAGAGTCAAAACTAAAATCGTCTGTAAAGCAGCCCTAAAATGCCTATGAGTGGACAGCTCAAAACTGGGGCTCTCTCAGAAGGTGTACACGTGTCCCACTTGAAAAGCCGGATCCAAATTTGGTGAACAATGGTTCTGCAAAATGTTATGTGTTTTACAGGGTTTGTGCTCCCCACATCTTTCCTTTCCATGTGTTTACATCCCCTACATGTCTGTACAACACTGCCAAATGCAATTCCTACTCTGCTGTTATAAATAGCTACCCAAACCCAGGGAGAGCAGAGAACCACTCCATCCACATTAGGTTCTGTGTTTGGGATGGTTGCTTTAGGCTCTGTCCATACATCTGTAACCAGATAATCTGTTGATTCTCAGCATCTCTGAAAGACAACTCTTACAGTTCTGAAGCTGGGTTCTCTGACACATCAGCACCTAAACCCTGTGAGCAGTTCTGGAAAGAAAGAAAAAAAATCCTTGAAACTTTCCACCCTCCATAGCCCCCTCATTGGTGCAAAGCCCTTTAATAGAATTGTTTAGACCACATAACACCCACAAGTCGCAGTTTATGAAGTTTGTCAGTCTAATCACTGCAGACTTTTTCAGAGTAGATCCCCACAGTAACAATTATTTTCTGCTTTACTGACTCAGGGAATTTCATTCTAGTTTTTCTCCCCTTACCTCCCATCCACCCTTTTATTTCTATTCCACGTTTCTTCATTCTCTCTTGCACGTATTGTGCCTTTTGTGGCCAAAAAAAGCCTGCAGCTATAGTATTTCCCCACGTTGCTAGTGGAAACTGCAACAGCCTGCATAATTTGTCCCCTCAAACGCAGATCTGCCCTAAACCTTCCAGTTTATTTGTTTGGTCATGCTGTTGAGCTTCGAGTTGTTCAGTAAAACTTGGAGCTGTGAATCATTATCAGGAGCTTCTGGGTTTTCAGTGAATCCCTGTGAAATAGAGAATAGAGACTGCAAGTTTTACGTGCTTATTGTCACTGCAGCAGTTGCACAAACCGTGTGACATGAGCAGAGCTCAGCTCTGTGTCTGGCTACAAGCTCTGTGCTATAAAGGCACAAAAATCATTGCAGGAAATTGGATTTTTAAAACACAACGGGAGAAATCTTGGATTTTCTTTCTCCTCCCTCATTTCATTTTTGAAGGGAATTTGTAAGACAGCTTTATGTAAAAGCTTTACACACACACACACACACAGCTGAAAAGCAGAGTTCCCCAACATATTTCATAATTTTATTCTATGACATTCAGCCCCTTCCCCAAAGAGCAACTATAGTTTAGGAGTGCCTCAGCACCTCTCAGCAAGGTGGACCAGGAAAGCCAGCGAGGAGCTCCCATATGCCCTTTTTGTTCCACACGAAGCCAACCTCCAGCTTAACGCAGGCCCTTCCAGCCCGGGAAACCCCGGGAATTGCTTCAGCCGTGAGGGCCGGCCGAGCCAGCAGAACACCTCAGGCGCACGGCCTGCCCCCAGCTCCCGCCGGACCCCCAGGCTCCCCGCTGGCCCACCCGTGTCCCCAGAGCCCCCCGTGGCCTCAGGGCGGGGGGCTGTCGCGAAGAAAGCCCGTACCTGGCCTGGCAGAGCCCCGCAGGTGCCAGCCCCGGGAGGGTGGGCGCTCCGCCGGCAGCGGGGCTCGAACCCGCGACCCACGGGCTCGCAGCCCGGGCCGCCACGGGGCGCGTCTCCCTGCGCGGCGGGCGCGGAGCCCTGGCGCCATCCCGCCGCGCCTCCAGGGGTCGCTGTGGCGGGAGCG
>VYXC01000510.1:663324-791237 GCA_013397175.1 Platysteira castanea
CAGCTCGGCGGGGGCGGCGGGCGGTGTCGGGCTCGGGGGGTTCGCTGCTTACTGCACGGGGGTGGCAAGAATCACAGAATCGGTTAGGTTGGAAAACACCTCCGAGATCATCGAGTCCAACCTATGACCGACCACAGTCGTGTTAAGTAGACCATAGGTAGCACTAAGTGCCACGTCTAGTTATTTTTTGAACACTTCTGGGGGTGGGGACTCCACCACCTCTCTGGGCAGCCCCTTCCAATGTCTGATCACCCTTTCTGTGAAGAAATTCCTCCTAATGTCCCACCTAAATCTCTTCTGGCACAGCTTCAGACTGTGTGCAGGTTGCATGGGAGAAGAGGCTGACCTGCACCTGGCTGCTCTCTCCTTTCACGTGGTTGTAAAGAGTGATAAGGTCACCCCTGAGCCTCCTCTTCTGCAGGCTGAACACCCCCAGCTCCCTCAGCCGCTCCTCATAGGACTTATGCTCCAGCCCCTTCCCCAGCTCCATTGCTCTTCTCTGGACTCTCTCCGACAGCTCCGTATCCTTCTTGAAGTGAAGGCGTGAGGGGCCCAAAACTGGACACAGCACTCGAGGCGTGGCCTCACCAGTGTCGAGTACAGGAGATAAAGCACACCCAAGGAACGGGTTACTCGTTGGTGTTGCACCTAACCATCCTTTTCTATGAAACGGGAAGAAGCTCTCATTTATAACCCCAACAACATCCCTAGGGAACAGTGTTTCAGGTGGTGTTACTGGCAGCTGGGACGAACCTCAAGATCCGAACTTTGAAGACATTGAGCTCATTCACGGTCTACCTGTGTGTTTAAAACCGAGGTTAAGAGTACTGCTGAAGTATCAAGAATTGGTTTATTTTATGAGTTTATAGCATTTAAGACTGTGTCATTTGAATTTGTCATTTCATTAGCTCTTATGTTGCGTTGTTGCTTGCAGTGACATTTCGGACTGGAAAGTGTTTGCCTCCTAAAGTATAATTCCTCAAGAACTTAACTTCTCAGTTGATGACTGTTTCTTGTGACTTTTTTGGGAGTGTGGTTTATGCAAATATTAAAAGAAGCCTCAAACTTCAGAAAAAGCATTATAGTTCATCTAAAAAGCAGCACAAAAATGTGATGCAGGACTCGCACCTGAGAAAACTTTAGTAAAAAAGACCTAGTTTTCTTCACCAAAAATAGAGTAACTGGCGAAACCTTCAGAAGATGAAATTAATATCTGATTATTTAAAGCAGATTAACGTCTGCTTTTTAATTAGCACAGAGGTACCATATGCGATTGCTGCTGATAATAAAATTGCCCAGTTTTGCCTTCTTGGGCTCTGTGACATTCAATTAAGTGAAAGAGGAGGGATGTCGCTGCATCCAGGAGTTGCTCTTCTCCTTTCCTTAAGGGGCCTCCAAAGGCAATCTCTTCCCATCCCTGGCAATAAACTTGTGTAGTTAAAGAGGGGTTTGTATAGGCCCCATTGTTGTAACACAAATACTGATGCCTTAGGTTTTAATTTCTATATTTTTCAAATCCTGTACTGCCTAGTGTGTAACTCTAAAGTTTCTTGTAGCTTGTTAGCTGCTCTCTTAAGCCAGATAGACACAACAAAGCCTCTCTAAGCTTGCTGTTCAAGGACACTCAGGCTGTCCTAGGCCCAAAAGGTGTACACTAGGACCATGAAAGAGGTGGAGAAATTGAAGAGAGCTAAAGTTTTAATTGGTGAATTTACGCTGATATGCAAATGGACCAAGCCTATATCTGTGTCAAGAACTCGTGACCTGTCGTCCATCTTGGGGTCCATTTAATGGAAGCAGCCTCTGGCTCCCCAGGGTGTACCTTGAAGGCCCTTCAAATAAATACCTATCTTTATTCCCTTACTCCTGTCTAGTCTCTGTTTCTAGGTGGCTGGGAGAAGGCATCAATACCATCCTCTTAATTTGGCAGAGAATTAGCCTCAGGAGCTTTTGTATCTGGGCTTGCTGGGAAACTGAAGGAAGAACAAGAACTGCGGGAGATGGGTGTGCATTCTCCAGCTGGGTACTGAGTGGTCTTGCCCTTTGCAAGAGCAGGTTATTGATGCATTGAGTCTGTACCTGCTGCCTGTGGCAGCCTCTCTTGTGCTTTTGGGGCTGCTCAGTGGGGAGATGTGCTGTTACACTGCTCCTGCGGTCAGAAGGTAGCAGTTTTGTTAAACAAAAAGAGTCAATCTGTAGTGAGATCCATTCCTGAGCAGGAATTTCAAAATGTATTTGTAGTGAAGGCAGTTGTTGACCATTAACGCAAACCACTGTACAATAAAAAACTGCTTACAGTGTGAGTTCAGAATGTTCTCAAAGGCCACCTTGCTTTGTTTCTAGTTACTGATGTTAGCTGAGGCTGCAAACATGCAGACCCTCTGTGGCTGCTTCTGTGCTCAGGAGGAACCATTTAATGCTCAGTCACTGAGGATGTGGATTTTTAGCAGTGTGGCCTTGAGAATTTTGGTGATTTGAGGGTCCGGAGGGACTGGATAGGTTAGAGCTCAGGGCAGGTGACTGCAGGAGTATTGTGGTAACAGTTCAGGTACTGCAGAAGAAAAAGTGGTGATGTTGAGCTTCCCCCACTCAGTTGATCCCTTTCAAGTCTTCATGTAGAGCGACTTTTTTTTTTAAGTGTTTCAAGCCTACAAACACAGACTTCCAGTTGGTTTTTCTGGGGTGTGATACACAGCGAGGGGGTGTCTCGTCTCAACGTGACTCTCATAGTTTATCCTGCCTGTCACTAAGGTCTCTGTAACTGTTGTTGCTGTATTTACAGTGTTTTTGAACATCCCCTCTGTTAACCTTGTTGATGCTGCAATAAAACCAGTTAAAAGTGTTAGGCAGGGAAATGTGGTGGGTCAACTTCCACACCACCAGACCTGAGGACCAGCACAGAGGTGCTGAAAACATGGAGCAATACATAATTATAATTAAGGGTGGTCTGAATGTGGGCAGATTCTCTTCAGCATATTCTGAGAATTGTTAGCTGTAAGTGCTAATTCTTAAAATGTTTGTCATTTCAGGTGCGTGTCGTTCTCAAATACCGACATTGTGATGGGAACCTCTGTATCAAAGTAACAGATGATGTGGCTGTAAGTATAGAACACATTCCCCTCTCAGGGCTTCTTGTACTTCTCACAGACTTGTGTTTTTCTGTCAGTCAGCTTGGGAGCTCTTGGACACTGCCTCGAGAGTGCCTGACAGTTTTCTAAAAACTTGTGCTCAGCCTTCCCTCGTTGCTGTGTCTGTGACTGACATGGAGTTGTTCAGGAGCATTTTCAAACAGGTGTTTACTACTGTGAATGTGGTCCTTTTTATTTGCTCTGAGTGGTGAAAACTTCCAACCATAGGTTAAGTTCCTTCTTTATGGTTATGAGACTGAATGATAGTGATGTTACAGCTAAGGAGTTGTTTTTTTGCAGTCCAGGGTGAGCTACAGTATTCTGCCCTACTCTTGTCTTCAGACTTGGAAAAGAGTCACATTTCTTCTTTCCAGGAAAAGTAGTCTGGCATTGGAATTTCAAGTGCCTGGAAGGGATGTGAAACTACAGTAAAGGCACTTCTTGACAGGGTAACAGCGTTTAACATGGATGAGATGTTGAGTGTGGGGCACTGATAACAGGGGGAATTTAAGGCTAATTTTGTTGAAATCTCGCATGGGGGAAGTTGGAGTCAGGTGATTCACAAATGTGAACTCTTCTGGGGTATAGGCTGCCTTACCTGCTTTCAGGCACAGAAAGATGTTACACCAGGTGGGGAAAAATGGGGATTAGTTTCAGGTTTTTCTTTAGGTTGTTTTGGTGTTTGGGTTTTTTATTTTGTTTGTTTGGGTGTTTTATTATCTTAATCAGATGCTGTGTTCCTTATTTAGGGCTGCCTTAGAAAACAGATTTTGCTTGGGGTAGGGGGTGCCCTTCAGTGGGAAATACTGAATTTTATGTCCCTGGCAGTGTAACATTAAGGACTGTGAAAGGCAAAATAAACTTGCTTTCAGAATATAGAGAAATGGGAAAGTAACTTCGGGTTTAAAATCTGGTTCTATGTTTAGGCAACTCAAAGAGGAATGTCTTTAAAGACAGCTTTAAAACCTAAGTTTTAACAGGTTTTTTTGAGCTAGAAGAAACTGGAATAAATTACGAGCTTCCCTGTTTTCAAAATGGGAGGCATGAGCATTACGGAGAAGTTGAAAAGTAAACACAGATATGTGTGTGCTTTGAAACAGGGTAGATGTCTTGGTGCTGCCTCCTGGTAACAAAGGAACATTTCACTGCTCTCCTTGTTTGGTGTGTTCCAAGCACAAATGCATAGCAGCTCTAAACAAGATAAAACCAGTTGATGTGAAATCTGATAGTAGGAACTTTGTCTTGCAGTGTTTGCTCTACAGAACAGACCAGGCACAAGACGTGAAGAAGATCGAGAAATTCCACAGTCAGCTCATGCGACTCATGGTGGCGAAGGAATCCCGCAGTGCTGCCATGGAAACAGACTGAAGTGCTGCAAATAAAATGAGTGCTCTGGTCATATTTCACTGGAAGAAAATCTCTTGGATTTGAAAGAAAAACTGGGGCAGGAGATGCTTTTATGTACTGAAGTGGACCAATGACAAGTCTGAAGCATTTTCACCCCTCAGACTCCACTTTGGAAATCTAGGAAAATAAGTGCTTTCAATTGAAAGCTTATATTTATTTTTGGGTATCAAGCAACTATTCTTACACATTAGGTATGCTAAGAAGACAAGTAAATATTTTAAATCTACAATATGCTAGTCTGAATTTGATAGGCCACAAGCATACTTCTGGAAAGTTACTGTAAAATTTCGTATAGATTTCATTGTGTTCATACCTTATGCTGGTGTATTCTTAAAATGAGAGGGTTTATTAACCTAATACTGTAGCATGGTGACTGGGTCTAATAAATATTTACATACATTATATAAATCTGTTGGGTTTAGAATAACAGATGTTTTCTGGAAGTGTTGAAATTGCCAATTTGTATTACCACTGTCACTGGCAACATTATAGCTTTTGGTATTGCTCTTGGTCATAAGCTGTGCAACATTATCCATGATGCAGTTTGTAGAATTCCTATATTGCCCAAGTAATTAAACTGTATTTTAGAAGTTAAAATAGAACTTCACCTGAATATTGCTAGAAATCTGTGAGAAAGTGGGAGAGTTTTTTTCTGCCTGTGCAAATACTGTTACTAAAAAATAGTGGCTTTTGTACATACTTGAACTATTTTGTACTAGCAGGGGTTCCTGTTCCCATCCTTGCTTCAGGCAGAATTGAAGTATATCAGCAAGATAAATTCTGGAATCGCTTGCCTATTATGTTAATAGAAAATATCCAACCAAACACTATCCAGATTCCTTATTCTAGCAGCTTGTTAACTGCATTTTCAAAAGTTACATGTGGCAGGTGGATGTCAGCCAAATGAATAAACGGATGAAAACAGCTTAATAAATACTTAAATACCACTGTCAGAAATAGACCAATGCTCCTGTAGCTTAGACTTGTTTCTCACAGTAACCTCTGGTAGGCTGATGGAAGCCTTAATTGTCTCTTGCTACAAAGCTTTTTGTTTGAAAACCCAGTAGCTAAAATTGATACTTGCTTTGACTGGGTCTTGCATACTTAAAAACAGATGAACATTTTCATGTAATTAGGTTATTGGTATAACTAGGTGCTTTCAGAACTAATTTTTTTAGGTTAAACCAAGCCACAAAAGTAAAGCAGAGCCATACTTTTAGTGGCATTTATATATAACAAAACAATCTACTTAAGTAGCTACCTGCTGTCACTTACATAAAAATAACAGAGCTACTGGGAAGCAGTGGACTTTCCGCATGTGCCAAAAGCTTGGAAATAAACCACCAGGCTTAAATATTGCATTAGAGTACCCTTTCAGAAAATACTTTGGAATATACTGCAGTAAATACTGCTAAATTCCCAGTGACTGCTCAAAATTTTAGTCTGCAGGAGTGACTGGTATGTGTGTAACATTTTTGTATTGGCTTTTGAAATACAAATAAAGCCAGAGAGAAGGCTCGACTCAGTTAATTGTTAAACTTTCATGAGATACTGTAATACTGAAGTTTTTCTTTGGTGCTTCAAATAACTTTCCTAATATTTGCAATATAGTAGTAGAGAGACTGGGTGTACCAAGTGGCCGAAAGGCTCCAGCTTTATACTCCAGTAGGTTTTAGAGGAGGGGCAATTACAGTAGTCTATATTCGAGCAGCAGTTGGTAAGCAAAACAGGCAAGGAAATACGTTTTCAGTTTTCTAAATTCAGAAATTATTTCCCTAAATCCATGGGGATATATTATTGCTACTTTTGTAAGAGTATGTGTTGTTAAGCTTGTTCTCCGTATAATCAGAAAATCCAGGGTGGTTCTGTGCAGGCAAAATGCAAAAGATACCACAAAGCTGCTGCTTTAAAAAAATAAATGTTTTGGAAACTTCTTTAGAAAAACAGGTGCTTCATACCTTTGTCCTGGAATTTTCAGCCATTTCTATACTGTGTTCATGGAGCAGTGAGAAGCTCTGAATTCTGAGCTCTGTTTCTTTCATGCCTATACCCTTGCTAAGGGTATGTGTGCTTATGTTCACTTATCACTTCCTTAATAAACATTTGCTGAGTTAGTCCATCGTGTTGCCAGCTACTTGAATGTGTTTTCTGGTTTGTGATTAAAAAATCAGTTTATTGTGGCTGCTGCAGCAAAGGGGTGCTCACTGTACACGAATCTCTGCACAGGGCAGCCCAGCTTGCCAGAGACTCTTGCTCTCCAGCCAGGAACTGGTGCCAGGAATTACAGGCTGCAGACAGGCAGGGCAGGAGCACACGGGCAGCCTGTGCAGTGGCAGACAGGTGACATATGCAGAAGTGGAATGATTTTAAAAAAATAGGCTGCTTTCCCCTTCTACAGATAATTTTGTTGCTGCCTGTTAGTTATCTTCAGTAATTGTTCTGTTTTGTGAGAGTAGTTTTAAGATCCGGGCCTTGTCGTTCTTCCAAGAAATTGGGTTAGTTTACCCATGGAATTTATTCTGTTTTTCTGGTGTTCTCACCTCCTGGATTCCTTGAGTGTCTTGATTTCAGTTCTTCCTTTGTGCAAGGCACTTAGGCTGACTTTGTGTCTGAGCTCTCTCTTAAATGCAGCTTCACCATTTCTGTTTCCAATTTTAGGGGAACCCTGAGCTGCTCCATATGTAATTCATTGTGGAAGTGGATTCTGGAGTGCAGGAAGATTTTAAAATTATCTGCATAAATGAGAAGTTTGGTCACAGGTCTTTAAGAGAGCCTTATGAAGGAGGCCTTCCCATTAAAGTCCTGACCTAACTTCCAGGAGTGACAGGTTTAATCTGTAAAACTGGATGCTTTGGTATGGAGTCAGTCAAAATAGGAAATGGAACTGCAGCCAAGCAGGTGCTTTTAAAAACGTTTTAACTTGTCAAAATAATTATGTTTCATCTCAGTGAATTTCTTGCTGCAGTATAAAAGTGGGTAATACTCACCATTTTGCTGTAACAAATGTGAAGAAACCCTGGTTCCTGCCAGATGTGGTCAGTAGGACTGGGATGATCACTTGTTACTGTAGGCTGATCTTAAAGGATTAAATTATCTTTGGTGCTCTTAGGTGTTGATCCTGCTATAGGCAGGTTGAATCCCCTCACTTTGATCACCCAGAAGAAGGATGGGAACACAGTTACCTTACCCACCTCTGCTTTTTCACTTCTGGCTTGGGGGAGGACAAACCTCTCACAGGAATTATACTGTAATGTAACTACCTTTTAAATGAAGTTTGGATCTGAAGTGGAAGTACATAGAAAATAGGTGGGGTGTTTTCTGTAAATTTAACCTAGGCTGCAGATTATGCACAAGAACAGACCTTCAAGAGTCTGTGAGCATTAGTGGGTGTCCTTAGGAGCTTAGCTGAAAACTGATATTCTTTGTAGAGTGCTGTGTGCTGGGGGACCTCCCAATTGACTGAAACAAAACTGTTTTGATCAAACAAACCTAAGGAGTCCTTTTGTTAGATAACAGTCTTAAAGGATCTTCACTTTCTCTTTTTTTTTAGAGGAAACTAGTCTATGAAGGACTACATCTAATTCCTTGCTTATGTTAATAGTGATTTGGTTTTCAAGACATGGGGGTGTCTATTCTGAAATGCCGATACTACTTTAAAGGTAGATGCTGTGTGACTCAGCACAACTTTCGTTTATAGAGATATTATCTGTTAAAAGAGCTTTGAGAGTTCAGGGATTGGTATTTAAATACAAGCAACGGTTGAATTGTCTTTGTTGCTGAGGATGACATAAAAACATGCCTTTCATCTCTTATTACTTTCACATAAATAGATCTTTAGTCTAAGTAGGCTCTTCAGACTGGCTTCCAGATAAGCCTCCCCGCCCTGATGCTGGGCTGAAGTGCTTGAGGCACTACAGGCTGGAGACAGATGTGGGTTTTTTAGTCTGTAGAAATGTTATTTTTAAGATGAGAGTGATGCCACAGTATTTTAGCAGCAGATTAGTTACTCAGCAGAATGCAAAGCATGGTAGTCTGTTAACCCCTGCTTAGTACGCAAGCCTGCGTGTGTGCCCTGTACCTGCTCCTCCAGAATAAATGCTCCTGGGAGAATGTGGGCTTGAACTGGACCATGTAAAACTGAAGTCTGTGGGAACTGAGCAAACAAAAACATGGTCATGGCGTGATAGCAGAGTTAACTGCCTTCTTGCGAGTCCAGGCCCATGTTGTTGAACATAATCTTTGTTTCTGGTGAGGGTGAGTCCTTATGTTCTTACACTGTGCCAAAGTTAGCTGTAGAGGTGTGTTCTTGGAGTCCTGTGATGGGAATGCAATTACTTTCTACCATTCTAAAAGCATCTTTAAGTCCTGAGTGCCATCTCTGAGTGCTCTTATGTGAAAATGCCTGCTCTTCTAGCAGGAGCCAGTGTGCTCGACCCATTATGACTCCTCAAACAGACAGTTCCTGGGTGTTGTGAATATTGGGATTATAAAACTAAGAGTATAGAGTTTCTCTTAAACGGTAGTGCTGGTATTTATGAAAGTGTTTTACATTTAAATCAAAACCAGCTCTGAGGATACTTCACTTTGTTTAGCAAGTTTTGATTTTGTGCTCACATTCTTTTAGTGACAGTTCTTAGTAATTTTTTTTTAGAACTTAAAACATCAGTCATACCGAGAAGTCTGGGATAGATTGTTTTTTTTTTTTTTTAATTTCCTTTGAAGTTGTGCATGCATGTTGGGTTCTTTTTTTGTCAAGAAGAGGTGGTATCCATTCATGAAAGGACTGGTCTGCATTGTCCTGCCTCTACTGGGAACCTTCCTGAGTTACAGGCCTGTGTTTACAGCAAGATTCCAAAGTGGTTCCTGGGGGAGGGTGTTGAGTTCTCTGGACACCTCCTGAAAGGTTGTGCTGGCTGGTAGTGAGCAAATGAGAGTTGGGGTAGCTGAAATATGCATTTTAACTGGGTTGCTCATGCATGTAAATACAGCCACCTCTACTGCGGCTCTGCTGTCATTGTGTGGCTGGGAGATGAAAGGCTCGCCTCGGGGCGCTGACAAATGAGCTCTGGCAAAACTGTGTGTGGCTCAAAATGTTACTTTCCAAAGGCATCTGCTCCGGTAAGGAGTCAGCAAGGCAGGGGGATGAACTAATGCCCGTGTGAAATTCGGTGTCTCACTTTATATTGCCTTAAAAGAGAGCTTTTAAATTTGGGGGCAGAAGGGAAACTGACCTTTCAGTGACTGACAGTTTGGGGGTGGTTTTTTTTAAAACACATTTTCTGTGGCAGTGCTCTCATATAGCTGAGGTCAGGGACCAAAGGAATAAACAAATTTCATCAGGGACTGTTGGTTTGTGCCCCGAGGCGAACCTTCTGTGCTTGGTCACACAGCAGAGCCGGGTGACACGTGAGTAAAACCGTGCAAATAACCAGCCGTGGTTTTAGCAGAGCAAACAGCTGCTCTGCAAATAGCTCCTTACCCACCACAGATGTTGATCATCCCATGAATGTTCAGACTGGGATTCCCCAGCAGCCCTGGTCCACAGAGCAGCTGGCTGCTGGTCCCTCTTGTCTCTAGCACCGATTCCAGGGTGTCTGTGAGCCTCAGCTGAGCTGTTCCCATTCCCCAGTGCATCAGAAAACTCCTTGATGTTCTGGAGAGCTGCTGGTGTGGTATTCTGCTTGGTTAGTGTGCCGAGATGGCTTCACAAACGGTCAGCTGAGCACTACACGGAGTGAAATAGAAGGATTGAGAGCTCTCGAGAGGGGTGAGGAGAGAGATGGGACTGAAAGAACCAGTTAGATTGGCTTAGGTTGCCATGGAACCACAGCCTAAAAAACTCTTACCTTGGAATTTCCCTGACTTGCTTGTAAAAACCTCCTGTCTGTCCCATTAAACACCCTATAATGTGCATGCTACACAATATTTCCCTAAAAACTAGCTATGTCTGAATTTGTTTCTGCATTGTTCTAGTTCGTATGGATGATACAGAAAGCGTGGAACCAAAGACTGTAGATTATATTCTTCCTAGAAGCCTGTAACGCTGGTAGCCTCTCAAACAGAGTAGCCAGACCTGAACACATGGTACAAGGTGTAAATTATATCATTGATTTATAAAACTGTGTTGTAATTCCTAACATTCCTAAAGTGCCGATGTTGGGGCAGGGGTTTAAGAAGGGATCAGCATTTAAAGGCTTACTCCAGCAGTAATGGTTCAGTGAGCTGTAGCTGCTCCAAACCAATAAATTCTTCAGATGCCTCCAGAATGCATCCAGGTGACCAACCCTCGAAACACAAATACTGAAACACCTCCTGGATGTGATTTCACTGGTGGTGAGAATGGACTATTTTGATTTCGCAGAGAGGAGTTTTCTTTCCTCATTCTTTTGACTCCTGTACTAATTTTCTGACTCTTCAGTCCCTTCTTCTTTTTCATTTGTTTTAAACTCATTTTTTTCTCTTTATCTTTTTTCTCTTTCATGCTGCCCTTATTTTCCTCTCTACAGTTGATCATGGTGATGTTATAATTGCCTTAGGGGAAGAGGATTGTTATAGTTGCAGCTTTACCTTCTACTTGTGGGTGTTAATAAAGGATTTCATTCTCAAAGTTGAGCTTCAGTAGAGGGACATACTGCATTGCATTGGGAAGAGCACATGTATAGGTGTCACCAGAGCATTAAAAGTAAACTGCATGGCCACCTTCCTCAACCAGTAATAGTATAAGAAAATGGTTTGACTGGATATAAACAAATTACACTTGGACTTTAGGACCTAAAAAGATCCTTCAGCTCATACTCTGTGTTGGAGTATCTACCTAGATTGTAGCAATTAATTTGCTTTCCTGTAGTGCAAATTGCATTCGTCTTGGCATTATTTTATTTGGCTGATGACTGTCAGTCTACAACTTGTAAAAGATTCGATATCAGCGATTCTCCATAATAATATTTCATCAATACCTGTCTTACAATATAAAGCATGATTTTTAAAGATAATAATTTTTTTTTATCTGTTGTTGTCTGTTTTTCTGTGCTTCTTTGAATCTTTGTTTGAACTCTCTGCAGTTCGCCTCCCACCAGTAGTCCCATAAGTTTCTATCATGGCCAAATCCTCCCCCTAATTTCTGTAAAAAACGCCAGCTGCTTTGATGGTGGATATTGTGTGTGTTGTTCCTCTACCTCAGCCCAATGCTAAAGCAAAAATAACTTCGAGGAATGCCAGACCATGGAGTTGCTAATGTTTTCTATTTGTCTTATTTAGAATCACAGAATATCTCAAGCTGGAAGGAACCCTTAAGGATCATCAATTCCAGCTCCCCTGCTCCTCACAGGACTCCCTAAAGCTAAACTCCCTAAAGAGCGTTGTCCAGATGCTCCTTGAACTCTGACAGGCTGGATGCCATGAGTACTTCCCTAGGGAGCCTGGTCCAGTGACTGACCACTCTGTGAAGAACTTTTTCCTAATGTCTAATCTGAATTGCCTCTGATGCAGCTTCATTCCATTTTCTTGTCTCCTGCTGCTGTTCACCAGCGAGAGGAGATCATCACTGCTGGGCTGTGATGAGTTCACCCCTCAGGCTTCTCCGAGCTGAACAAACCAAGTGACCTCAGCTGCTCCTCCTGAGTCTTCCCCCTGAGGCCTTTCACCAGGTTGGTCACCCTCCTTGGAACACACTTCAGCAGTTTTATGTTCTTCTTATATTGTGGTGCCCAAAACTGCAAACAGGACTCGAGGTGAGGCTGCACCAGCACTGAGTAGGGCAATCATCTCCCTTGACCAGCTGGTGATGCTGTGCAAGATGCACCCCAGGACTTGGCTGGCCTTTTGCCTTTGGTGGTATTTGCAGCTCTGTGTTGTCCTCTGGTAGGCTCCACGGCCTTTCAGATTTGTATTATTTTCACAATAAGCAGCCAAACCAGTTCCAGTTAGGAGGGATCCATGTAAAGAACTAAACCTGGTGTAATCTTCCTCGGTTCTATGTCTGTTTGAGGTGCCTACTTTGCTCATTGCTCTTTACTGCTGCTACTGCTGTAAGGAATCATAGAATTGTTTAGGTTGGAAATGAGCCTCTAAGATCATCAAGTCCAACCATTAACCCAGCACTGCCAATCCCTCCACTAAACAATGTCTCTTAAGTGTTCAGTGCTGCTAAAGCACAGAGAAAAACTACTATTAAGTGAATTGGTAATTTAAGAAGGTGGACACCCACAGGAAAACATGTATGCCAGAGGGATATCTCCACAATAGAGACTTTGAACTACCCTGTCCGCTTCAAAAAAGGAAGAACTGGGAGGCCCTCAGCTGTAACAGGGTGCTTTCCTGTATGACTAAACACATCTGTTTTCAGAACATGGGACGGGATGAAGTATGACACTACCTCTTCAGCAAGTTAGAGAGGCTGGAGTTACTAACTAGAGGTTGGAATTGGCATCCTTATAACAAACAGAGAACAGAAGAAATGCAAATCTTCATTAGTTAAAACAGTCAAATAGAGTATTGTGCTGGCTTTGGCTGGAGTAATTTTCTTTGCAGTGGCTGGTATGGGGCTGTAGTTTGGATTTGTGCTGAAAACAGTGTTGATAACAGAGAGATGTTTTTGTTAATGTTTAGCAGTGTTTGCACACAGTCAAAGCCTTTTCTGCTCCTCACCCCACCCCAGCAGTGAGCAAGGCTGGGGTGCACAGGGAGCTGGGAGGGGACAGAGCCAGGATAGCTGACCCCCACTGACCAAAGGGACACTCCACACCACAGGGTGTCATGTTCAGCATGTACAGCTGGGGGAAGGAGGAAGGGGGGATGTTTGGAGTTACTGATTTCTCAGTAACTGCTATGTGTGATGGAGCCTTTCTTTCCAGGCTGAACACCTGCCTGCCCATGGGAAACAGGGAATTAATTCCTTGGTTTGCCTTCCTTGTGCACACAGCTTTTGCATTACTTCTTAAAGTGTCTTTATTTCTATCCATGAGTTTTCTGACTTCTACTCCTCTGATTCTCACCCCAATTCCACTGGTGGGGGAGTGAGTGAGTGACTGTGTGGTACTTGGCTGCCAGCTGGGGTTAAACCGTGACAAGTATCTGTGTGGTAGCTGTAATAAAGGGTTATGACCTTGGCACACAACACAGTTGCATTTTTAATTTTCATCCTGTAGAAGTTATGTTTACTATGAAATTCAACACAATCTTATTTGTGTGTAAGTGAAATCCCTGTAGTCCTACAGAAGAAAGATGAACTGCTACTAATGCTTTTGGTGTCTTAAGAAAAATAGTACAGAGCAGATTGTGAAGACAGATGCCCCAGAAGGGGTAGAACTCAGCACATTCGGTGTGGAAGAATAAAACAACAACAAAAAAGGACAAAACTTGCTTACAGAACAGTTTAGGGACATGTTGCTTTAAAGAAGACTAGTTTTTAATTTAGGTACTATTACTGCTCATAACAAAAGAGTGTGAGAGCTGCACCGGAGGCTCTGGGTAAAGGACTGCTTGAGCAGACTGTGATGATTGGGCAAAAGAGGTTGAAAGATGTGAAGGGAATCATTATCTGTGATCACAAGTCTGTCTTTTGAGACCCCAGCAATCCAAACAGGAGCTGAGATGGAGTGGAGGTGAGGAAAAAAGAAGATTGGATTCTTCTGAAGTGATAGGTGAAACCTGAGATTGAATGGAAAAACCTGAGAGATGATGAAGAATTTAATATTTGCTTGTTATGTTTTTCCTGGCGGGATGAGTTGCTACAGCTTGACCTTCTGGGGCTGTTTAGATCTCTCTGCCCAAGTTTGGAAGACAGGCCTTGGACAACACAGGGAAAAAGCAGCCCTGTTAGGCGCATTTTCGGCGCGTTCCTCCTGTAGGGCACAGCCGTGCTGCACAGGACAGTAGCTGGGGATGGGCACCAGTCCGTGTTTCCCTCGAGTTCTACTCCCACGCAGCGAGCGCTGCTGAGCCGGCCTGAGCAGCCACTTCGGGAAGCTCCCGGGTGGTACCGCACCGCGGCTGTGCCCCAGCCCTGGCAGGGCAGGGAGTCAGTGTTCGCAGCCGGGGACACTCCGGGAGCCCCGAACCTCGGGAGCGGCGCCCGCCGGGCTGGGCGGGGGCTGAGGGGACGAAGCCTGCGCCGCAGCAGAGGCTCTGTCCCCGGCCCCGGCGCTCCCGGCCCTGGCCAGAACTACATCTCCCGGCGGGCTGCGGACGGAGGGCCCGGCCAGGGGGTGGCCCCGGAGGCTCGGGAAGGCTCGGGAGGCTCGGGGAGCGCGGTGCCCGCTCCGGCCCGGCCCGATCCTGGGCAGGTGAGAGCGGCGGGCGCGGTCCCGGGATGGGGGGGCCGCGGTGCGGCGGGACGGGCTCGGCTTGGGAAGTTCCCCGGCGGGATGCGAGCGGTGCCCCGGCGGGGAGAGGACCGTCAGCTTCCCATGCAGTAAAGGAATCCGCTTTCCCAAGCGATTCCCTGTGCCCAAACCCGCGGGCGCTGCGCCGGCGGCCCGTAAATGCCAGGGATTGAAAGGGAGCGCGGTGCTCCGCAGCTGGTGCTCCACGCATTCCTGACAATGGGAATTGTTCATGTCTGAATAACGCAGTGGGTCGGCTGGGGACTTTTTGTTGATTTCGGGAACAGGAAGGCCCTAATCTGCATTCCTGGTGGGGGAGTGAATGTGGCATTCCCAAAAGTTTGCTCCAGCCAGGAGTGCTTTTCCAGGGCAAGGTTCCTGATAAGTGGGACTTACCAGTGCTTGTGGAAACAACAATTTTATTTAGTGTTCCTTGGGGATGTGGCCAGGTTTCCCTGTTTAGTTAAAGTAAGTGGCTTTAACTACTGGCATGTAAATGGTTTCTGTTTAGTTTATTTACTCATTTCTAAATGGGGATATGAAATTGAAGTTTTCTTTATTTACGGATAATTTTGCCGAACCTGGGGATGGTTTGATTGAGTACTTTATACATAATTCCCTTTGCTGAACAAGCATTTTAGGCATGAGAAGAAAACCTTTTAATGCACGTATTTTGTTGCATAATTGAGCAATCTGCAAAGACTAAGCAAATTATGTACTCTCTGCTCAAGCTGGGTTTAGTTTGTCAGAATTCAGTTGGGATTTTGACTGCCCAGCAGTTAAAACATACCATTATCGAATGCGTTGCTTAATTTTCCAACTCTATTGAGTTAGGCTGCTTTCTCTTCCCTTCTTTTCCTAGCATAGCTTTATCTAAAATAAGAGAACTTGCCTAGTTATTTTAGGTGAACCTGCAAGATAGGATCAGTCTTAGAAGCCAATGTCTCAGAGTTACTCAGTGAGCCACAAACGCAGGGTTCATATTTTGATTGGCACTACTGTTTGGAGATGCTGTGCTTCTCCCCTGAAGCAGATATTACTCCTGTTTGAAGTAAGCTAAAGCTGAGGCTTGAGAGCACAGATTGCTAATGCTTGCTGAAAATCGATGGAAGATAGGCCCCAAAAGCAAATAAGCAGCTTTGAAAATCAATCCACAGTTGAAGTTGTCCAAGGACAGGGATTAGATCTTTGTCAGAGCTGAAGTCTTTGTGCGGAAGGTCCTGGCACAGTGTCAAGTTCATGGCTCTTTGTTCTACATCTTTTCCAGTCTGAATTCATATAAAAACTTGTGTGTGATTTGCTTAAACTCTGCTGGCTTGTTATTTCTTCCAGAGTTTGTTATTTTATTTCATGTGATCATAGTGTTGAAGTAAATAATTTGAAATAGAGCACGGTTGGTAATAACCAGTGCAGCCAGAATCCACATGCAATTTGTCTGTATGAATTGCCCAAAATAGGTTTTGGATTACTGGGTGTTTTAATATGCTTTTTTGCCCCCTGTTGATTTACTGTACTTTAAGTATTTGGTCATTCTGTAGGGCAATACCATTCTTTTCAGCCTGTTTGTTTATCCAGGGTTTCAGCAAAGCTTTCAGACCTACCTAGTATTTTCAGGCAGAAAATGGCACTGTTTTAATCTTGTAAGCACTGTGAAACAAGCTCAGGCTCCTTGGTGAAGGACCAATTTGTTCTGAGTAATTACAACAAGTAAATGAAAAGGTTTGGGGTAATAATTCTGGAATGGTGATACTCCCAGAAATTCTTGTTGCTTCAGTAATAGTTTGTCAAGTAATTTGTCAGTGGAAAAGTAGCAAAGCAGGGCTGAGGGTGGTGGGTGAAGTCCATCTTATAGCTCTAGGCAAAGTAAATTGATTGTCTTACATACTTCTATGCACATTTCTTGCATTATAGTTGGAGTATTCAAATTCTGTGGCCAGATGAGCAGAGGTAAAGCCTTACCTTTGTGGTGGAGTGTGCTTCATTGAGCCTGCAAGGGTATTTTCTTCATGCCATGCACAATCCCAGAACCAGGGCAGTCTTCTTTAAAGTGCAAGTTCCAAATGTGGCAAATAGATCTCTAATTACTGTGTAAGTCCCTGAAGAAAAGTCACTTGGAAAGTAGAGCATCTTGCTACTCTCTGAAGAGCTTTGGTCTGCTTGTAATTAATGTTGAAAACACTTTTTTCCCTTCTGAATACTGCTGCTGAAAAAGTCCTGGATTCTTCCTCTGAACACATTATTTTTAATTAAAAGCATCACTGTGTGTGTAAATGGGTATTTACATAAACAGTAAAGCACAAAACATCTTCTTCTAAAGTGGCATTTGCTTTAATATCTTGGTCATGCTAGACATAGCAGGATGGCTGACAGTGATTCGAATATACCCTGGGGTTTATGGGTGGTTTTTTGAAGCAGCATTCTCAGTTTTTATATATATTTGAGTGCGTTGTTACTGATTAAATGCTTTCTGATTGGCAGGGCTGGGAATATTTTTGTGGGAATTGTGGTGGCCATGCTTTGTTAGTTGCTCTTTTTGGTAGCGTATGTGCCACAATGAAGAAATTACCTGTGATCATGTTTATGGAGGGATCCTGCTGGATTAAAGAACAGGAGCTGTTTGCTAGGTTTCCTCTCTGAAAAATGAGCTGTTAGCCAGCATTCCTCCGACTTTTTTTTTTTTAAACATCTCTGAGGGAGATTATTAGGCCATGAGACAAGAAAGGGCTCAGCTAAATTTTGGGGTTTGTAGTTCTTTCTCTGTCCCAAGCAATTCTTCTCACATTTATTGCACCCAGCAGTCAAATTTTGTTCAACTTGTGAATTCTGTAGTGAAGATGTAACTCTTGCTCTCCCTCTTTGTTTTTTATCTGCAGCCTGGGTGTGCTGTGCTGTCTGGTAGAAGACAAGTCTTCCTCTCAGGTAAAAGACCATGTATGATGAATCAGAACCCAGGCTCTGCTGAAGGGCCTCTTGGGTGCTTCATCCACAGTGTTAATTGCTCTAATCTGGTGGGTACAGGTTGTGCACTGTTCTAGATGAAGGCCATGAATCCAAAACAGAACTTAATTATTTGTTATTAAGAGAGAGATAAAGTAGCAAGAATTGTTCTTGTTACATGTT
Organism: Platysteira castanea; assembly: GCA_013397175.1. Classification (NCBI taxonomy): domain Eukaryota; kingdom Metazoa; phylum Chordata; class Aves; order Passeriformes; genus Platysteira; species Platysteira castanea. The sequence goes on from VYXC01000510.1 coordinate 681,302, forward strand.
TACTCTGGCACATCCTTTTGGTGTTGCAGTTATTTGACAGAAAATGATGACTACCATCTGTTTCCCTCCTCTGGCATCATTCAAAGTTCCTTTCCTCGTTGGGAATGAAGTCTTCGTAGAGAGATAACAAGTTTCGATCTCTTCCTGTTTCCATAGTCACAATTAATATTCTTTTTTCATTTTACACTTACAGCTCTAGGCAAAATGAATTGATTATCTTATATATGATTTTGCACATTTCTTGCATTATACTTGGAGTATTCAGGTTTTGTGGCCAGGGAGTCTGGTGTCTTAGAAAAAGAAGGAAATCTGAAATAATAGATGAGGTAAGGAGTGTCATCATAGAGGTAAGAGGGAGTCAGACATACTCAAGGAAGGAGGAATTGCAGCATCACAGAAAAAGGAGGAAATGTGGAAAAGTTGGACATCACAGAGGACTGAGGTCATCTCACTCTGAGGAAGAGAGTCTCACACATAGGGAAAATCAAGTCTTGTATCATGAGGAAAGAAAAGAGTGTGGCATCAATGAGGAATGAAGGAGTCTGGCATCACAGAGGTACGATGGATTTGGACATCTCAGAGGTAAGAAGGAGCGTGGCATCACACATGAAAGAGTGAGTCTGGTGTCATAAAAAAAGCAGGAAATCTGCGGTAGTAGATGGAGGAAGGAGTCTCATCATGGAGGTAAGAGGGATTGTGAAGGAAGGAGAGGAAGAAGAGAAAGTCAGAAGGAGGGAAGGAGGGAGGGAAGGAAGGAAGGAAGGAGTCTGTCATCACAGAGGTGAGAGGGAATCTGACATCAGAGGAAGGAGAGGGTTTGACAGCATAGGGGATGGAGGTCATCTCACAGCACAGAGGCAGAGGTAAGAGCGAGTCTGGCACTGTGAAGGAAGAAGAGAGTGGCACCATTGAGGAAAGCAGGGAGGAGTGGCATCACAGAGCTGTGAGGGAGTTGGACATCACAGAGGTAGGAGGGAATGTGGCTTCCTATAGGAAGGAGGGAGTCTGGTATCAAAGAGTAAGGAGAGAATCTGTCATCTCTGAGAAAAGAAGGAATCATCATAGAGATAAGAGAGTGTGATATCACAGAGGAAAGAAATAGTCTGATGTCATAGAAAAAAGACAGGAAGTCTTCACTAGTGGAGGAAGGAGTCTCATCATAAAGGTAAGAGGGACACTGGTGTCATAGAGGTAAGAGAAAGTCTGGCATCACAGCAGATGGAAGTGATCTTGCATCACAGAGGAAGGAGGGAGTTAGGCATCACAGAGGTTAGAGGGAGTCTCACGTCATAGGGGAAGGAGCACATTTTCATTCATGCTGCCCTTGTTACTTGGAGTCGTGATCTTGATTTAAATTCACAGTGTGCACCTCATCTGTCTTGCAGTTTGCCAGAAAATTCCTCTGGCAGTCTTTATATTCATCGTTTCCTTCTCCACACCTTCTTTTAACTGAAGGGTTGTCATGTACTTTGTTCTTACATACCTCAAACTACTTGCACTCTTTTTTTTCCCCTCTAAAGCACCACATATACGTCAATTCTGCATGTTTTAATAATTAAAGGTTTCAGTAACACAGTTTTCTAACAGTGCTAATACAAAAAGCTTGTAAATCTGCTAGCTGAAAAGATCTTTCCCTCTCTGATTCCATGGAAGGATCTTAAGAGACTTAGACTAATGGAAGATCCTGCAGTAAACAGAAGGGGACATGCTGTGCTGTACCACCAAGCAGCTTGGGATGAAAACAAGTCTTATCTGGAGATCAGGGTGGGCAATAATACCGTGGCAGGGAAGGAGGCTAACCTTTTACTCTTCAGTACTGGAGGATTTGGTGAAGGTAAAAGTAGAGCCCTAATTTGCCTTAAGGCCTGAGGAACAATAACCTCGATCTCGTTTCCTTATCTGTAATATCTCACTCTTTTGGTTCTATATCTTCATATATCTGTATCTTTCCACCCCCCCTGTAAAATGCAGATACTGGCACAGGATGAGGAGGTTAACCTCATTATTGCTAGAAGCTCTAATGGAAGGCAAAACAGAACCATGTGCTGTTCATGATTTCTTTTCAGACACTAGGAATGAAATGTTGAAGTAAAGCTCAAGATGTTGTTTGGGCTCTGTTGGACTGTGTCATTTAGCTGGCTGGATAGTGGCTAAAAAACTGTTTGAAAAACTTGTTACTGGCACGGTATCCTTCCCTCTTCTAACTTTTAGATGGCGTTTGAGAGAGCACTGAGAGCACTTTCAGCTGTATTCACCCTCTGTTGTATGCCAGGCTATTGTCACTTCTCTGCATCTGTGCAAAAAACCTGTTCTAGCTGGGATTTGATGGTCATTAAATAGAGTTAAGGCTGGATAGGATAAATAGGATAAAATCTTTGCATTGTCTAACCTTAATGCATTATTATGGTAGTTTGAACAGTTCTTTCACCCTTAATCATCATGACTGAACAATGCTGATTTAAGAATCCTTTCATGGCTTTTCTGTCTGCAGTCTTAAACAGAAATTATTGCAGATGGAGAGTGCACCTCCTTTCTCCTGAATCATGCACACAGCCATTAGATCACAATAATGGGCATCACACAGATCCCAAGCTGGATTCTGTCAGTTTGAGTTTATGTAGCCCAAAGGCTTTTTTTAGACTCTTGAAAGGGAGTGAGTTTGTTCAAGCAATTTGAGATAAACAAATCATGTTTTCAAGGAGCACAGAAGAATGTGTGGGGCATGGCTTTGAAAGAGCAAGTAATGTTGCTTAAATATGTGTTCTTGTAAATTGAGTTTCTTCCTCTTAAGAATGTGGCAATGCAGTATTTTAAATAATGATTGGGATATGAGCTTTGACCAGCCTGTGGTTACATAAATATGCTACCCCTGGGTGGGGCAAAGTGGACAACAGTGAACTTGGTCCCGTGCAACTTTTCTTTTATGCTTAGCTAGACTTGGGTCTCAGTGCCTGTGGGCTTTCAGTGTAGTACAGATTAGTGTAGTACTGTAGTAATTCCTACAATTGATTGTAATTGTAGGAAAAATGAGGTGGTAATGTGTTGTGTAAGGTGTTCAACTACTCCCTGGAATAACGTGCCTCAACGACCAAGTGCTCTAAGTGCAAGTTCTGGGTGATGCATACGGGCACCCCCAGAGCCTAAACTGGCCCTGCTGCCTGTTCCTGTTGTCCAAGGGACAAAGCAGGTGAAGAGCTGCACGGGAGCAGTGCCTCACTGCCACAGGCGTGGCATGTTCCTCAGCAGCCTACCCCCAACCCTGTCCTGGGAGCAGCGTGCCCCTCTCCTGGCAGAGGCCTGAGAGAGCATGGTTTCCCCTGCTTTGGGGATGTGACCTCACTCCTTGCTTGTAGCCTTCTAATCCTTCTGCACTGGCTAATTTCTGATTGTGAACAGTCTAGAAAAAAAACCTGTAAAATAGGATGATATAATCTCTTCCTGCTGTTTTGGAGATAGCATTGTGTGCCACCTCCCTGTGGCAATAAAAAATGTAAATGCTAAATTTCTTATCGAGACAAGCCAGAAACTCTGTTGGATTTGTATTTCCTGTCTTTGATTTGCTTTCCTGCGTAGGATGCTTTATTTCAAACGATGCCCGCCTCTCCTCCTCCCTTACGATGCTAATGTATCATTTCATGCTCACCTGGGAGATGTTATCACTTGTATGCAAAGCAATTTCTGTGTTGCTAAGCTATTTTCAAGCTTGTCATAATGCTCCATAAACTACAGAAATAGGAAGGTTTTCTTCTACAAGTGACTTGATGGTTTTCTGTCTGTTTCTGGTGCTACGTAACAACAACAATGTGATGCCTGGAGATGATAGGACATAGACTGTGAGAGCTGTGCCATGTCCTAGTCCCTTTTAGGCTGTGGCAGCACTCAGGGACCTTGTTACAGGTGCCATGAGTTTTTGAAGTCCGTCAGTGGGGTTGTTTTTCCTTCAGGTCTCTTGGGAAGAATAACTTGCAATTGCTGCTCATTGGGCAAACCGATGTGTAAACAAAGACGCTGCAGCAGAGAGGTGCCTTTTTTGCTAGAGCCTGATGTGGGACTTTATGTAAGAGAACAAAAATAAACAGAAAAATCACCTCCAAATTGAGCTGTTATTTGTCCTGCGGAGTAATTATTAATCAATAAACCTTGTATCTCTCAGAGTGTGCCAAGTGCTCTGAGCTCCCTCTCAGTGTGCTGGTACACCAGTCTTGGAGAGAAAATGTTATTAACCTTGAGCCATGATTAACTGTGGCGTGTGTCCGAAAGCAGCACAGTCTCACAGCTTCACCCGTGCAGCAGCAGCAGTTCTGCACTGGCAGGGTTTGGTAGCACCCTCAGAGCTGTGGGTGTTGCTCATCATTCACCGCAGCTGGGTTGTGCTTGGGCCAGAACGCGTTTCCAGCGTCAGGCTGAAGGTCTGCGCAGTTGCTTATTCCTCCAACAACGTATTTCAGATGGGTTCTAATGCTGCGAGGCAAAAATGGATGGTTCCTCGTAGAAGGAGATGGGGATTTTACCATTAAGCTGTTTCACAGATGACCTCTCTGAAAATGAAGAGCACTGTCCTCTGGGGCATCTACTCCTGTGTATTGATGAAGACAAAGCATGAGACAGGACATAATTTTGATGTAAACAATAATTGCTCTGTTCCTCTGGAGCCCTTAGCTCTGATGTTAATCCACAGACAGAGGACAAATCAAAATGCAAAAAGGTGCTGAAAAGCAGGACTATTTCCTGAAAAACTATTTCCAATAGGGAGCAGTAAGACACTGTAAAGAAGTTTTGGGGTTTCCTTGCAAACATGTTTCTCGATATGTGCTTGGCCTTCTTCAAGAGGAGCTTGTTTTTGGGCTATTTACTGGGCCCAGTGCATTTCAACATTTTTCTTTCAAAACATGTTTTTAAAGCAGCAAACCAAAAGCATTCTTCCTTGAACTCTTTAGGATAAAAGTACTGTCTAAAGTATTTAAGTGCTATCCATAAACAATATCCACCCTGGGGTACAGCAAAGTCTTGGAGCCTAAGGACTATGGAATAAATGGAAATATTTCCTTCTAAGGTCTTGCCTTCGGTCACATAAAAAGAGAAAAAAGCCAAACCAAAACACAAACTCCCTTTGAAGCACTGGTTTATAAAGGCAACGTGCCAGTGTGGTTGCATCAAGAGACTTCAGACAATAAAACCACCACCACTTTGTTGTTGGCATCTCTGACAACTGAGGGTAGAAAAGTGTTGTTGTACCTGTTTGTCCATCCACATTCGTGGTGCTGTATTGCTGCATCGTGGAACAAGTGTTAAGGAGCTGATAGCTCCCATTTCACCCCAGATCTCAGCAGTGATTAGTGGAGGAAATTCTGGTGCAGATGCCTCAGGACTGAGTCTGCTTTGTGCTGCTCAAACAACACACAAGAGTTCTAGAGAAGTAGTTTGAATAGTGAACTTGGGAAATCACTGCTCTGAGTGGCCTCCTCTGGGCCCAGGCTGGAGCTGTTGGTAGGAACACGCAGCATCCCAGCAGCTCATCCCTCACAAAACAATCCCCTTGAGTGAACTGGTGCTGGGAACTGGTGCAAGTTAAAATACTGCTGACGTCCTTGGCCCTTCCCTTCCTGGGCACTCACAGAAAAATGTGACATAGTTGAAGCTCTGGGTCCCGTGTTCATTATAATCAGGAGTTTTACAGGCGCTTTCAAGGGAACTGAGGGAGATTGAATACAAAGAGTCTCTGTGTTAGCAAAAAATAATCCGACCCATACCAGAGGCTGCTTCTTCCAAGTCAGGATGACATCTCATGCAAATCAATTTGTCACCAGCCCCGACTCTCTGCAATAGAAGACAGGATTCTTGTGAGACCTGAAGCTGATTTTGGCGCTTACTACTGGATTGTAAACAAGCTCATCTTCAAGTCTGTTTGGAATTCACTGTAAAAATGGATGTCAGCGAGTTCTTTCCACATGGGGTCCAGGGTGAATGCAAAATGCACACATTTGCACACAACCCCTCCCCGGGTCTTCTGCTGCAAAAATTCTGCTTTCTCGAGTGTCCTTGAGAGCAGCTGGGGGGAGCAGAAATGGTTCTGCAGCTCTGGGTGCGCCAGTGCCTTCGGACATGCGGGTTTCTTGCTGAGGGATGGGCTGAGGTTCTGTTCCTGGGCAGAGCAGTCCCGTGCTGGGGGCTGTGCCCCTGTCGTGTGGTGCTGATGCAGCAGGGGCCAGGAGAAGGAGTGCTCTGGTTTTGTAGGTAGCCCAGCCATTCTGCCCGCACAGCGCGGCCGGCGCTGACAGCAGCGCTCCTGTTTGTCGGGGGGCTTTGTAAACAGGTCGGAGCTGGCCGAGAGATTGGATTTTTCTTTGTGGTGTTTACATAGTTATGGTGGTGAACCTTCCCAGTCTAGACGTGGCCTGAGTCGTGTTGTGATTTCAGGGAAGTTGCTGTTTTTCTCCGTGAGGGCTTAGGAGTAGAAATGTTGTAAAATACTGTGGTAGGTATCATTTCTGTGTAAAGTGCTCTGAGGTTTCTAGAAGCCCCTCCGGTTCTGCTTTGCAGTAAAATTTAATCGTGCTCAGGATGCTTCTAAACTGCATTGGTTTGTGTGCTGAGGCAAGCTGAAATTGGATAAACTTTTTAATTCTAGGCTAAGTTATGGCCTGGGTGTTGTAAAGGTGAGAAAAGAGTGTTGTCTTGGGCTCCAGATTACATAGTGAAGAAAAACAAGCAGCAGAAATTATGGAAGCACCAGTGAAACAAATAAACAAATCGAGTTTTCTCAGTGCCTATCATTCCCAATAGCTCCGGCCTCTGAGGATTCAGGCACTTTCAAGGCTGTAGCACTTATATGTGTGAAAAATAGATTTTTTTTTTTTGTAGCTTGTTCAATCTGCACAGTGTCTGGCTTCTGTACAAATGCTTTAATGGGTGCTTATCTTTTAATTTATTTATTTGTCAGCCATTAGAAAATTAAACTCAAGAAGTTGACTAAAACCTGTCATGTCACATAAAGGCACTTAAATTATTTCATTCAGTTTCATTCCTGCTCTAATCCTGTGAATTCCCATTAACTTGTGCTAAAATTCCTGGTTTGATCCAGGAGTAAATTTGGTGCATTCTGATGACTCTTTGAGCCATTCCAGAGCATCAAATTACTCTGCAGCAGCAAAACCAACAAAACCTTCTGGCTCTAGAGAGAATGAAGACGTTCTGGGTCATAAACAATCCTTGCCCTACAGAAGTTTTGAAATACTTGATGTCTTAGCAATTCCCCAGCAAATGAGTGTTTGAAGCACGACATTCTTCAAAATTATGCATTAAAATGATGACAGTACTGTTCCCCAAACCACCTTTCAAACGTTTCTTATACTTAAAGGCATGCTTCAAAACATTAATTATTAAAGAGAGTTTAAGTGTTTTTTCTACTTGCAGCACAAAATAGTCCAAATATATTCAAAATGGATTTTTTTTTTGTTAAGGTGTTCTGTTTGACTGAAGCACAGCAGCCCTGCAGCTGGGTTATGCTGTGATGTGCTGTGAAATCAGGTTGTTCTTCACCTTGACAGAATTTTATCACTTGGGACTGTGATCACATTTTAGTGCATGGGCTTTTGTTTTCTCTTTAAAGTAGTTCACAGGGAGAAGGAAAGGGAAGGTCCAACTACCCTTTGCACTGCTGTTCAAGGGTTATGCAAATATATCCCTGCTCCACTTCCTGGCTGCTGGGAGGTACAAGGTGGCTGCCCTCACGCTGTTCACTTTTTATTCTGTGTATATGTCTTGTTTTTCTTTCCCTCCAAATCTACAGCAGTAGATGTGTAAGCCTTGCTGAAGAGATGCTTTGCTTTGGGATTGGTGGGGAATCTAGAGCTTCAGAGGAAGAGAAAGCATTAAATGTGAATTATATAATTATAATTATTAAGCTATGTTATATCTATGTTATATTTGCATTATAATGACTATTGAATTGCCACATAATCTCTTTACTTGCTTTGAGTTCTATTTTTATTATGTGTCTTTTTATTTAAAAAAACAATTCTTCCCCATCTGAGTAGGTCAAAACATTCTATTTCAGAAACTTCACAGAAGTATCGATATCATGTGAGTGCCAGAACATCCTGTAGCTGGAATCCTGTCTAAAAAGGGAAAACCTCTGTAGCCCTCACGAAGAATGTGTGTCTCCCTGAGCTGATTTGGCTTACCAGAGTTCTGTTCTCTTGCAGGCATAATGCTACTCGAGGTGTTCCTGGTCCTGGGGACGCTCCTCATCTACTTCTTGTTTTCCAAGAAGAAGGAAGAGACACTGCCCTTCAAAGATGGGTGGTGGGGCAAGGGACAGAAGCCTGTGACTCAGGAAGACACAAGTGTTCGGCCATTTAAGGTGGAGACTACAGAGGAAGAGCTGAGTGTAAGCAAATCTCTGTGCTGGGGGGAGGGAAGGAAGAAATGGGCAAATAGATGCAGAATGTGTTTGGAAGTAATTTTTAAACTGAACCAACAGAGTGCCAGTGATGTCCAGGTCTTGGGGGAAGGGATTTTTCAGTACTTCAGAAGATAGGTATGAATAGGCAGATCTCACTGTATAATTTTGTTCTCAGCTGGCTCTTGCATGACTGCTGGTAAATAGACCTACTCTGCAAAGCCTAATAAACATAAAAATCATATTACAGATTACTCAACTCTGTTTTTCTGTTTGTGCATTTTCCTCAGTTTGTGTAGACCAGAATAAGAACAATGTCTTTTTTTTCCCCCCTTTCTCTCCAAAGCAATTACAAATACCTCATTTTCTTGACTGCTTTATGTTTGCAGCTGTGTTGGATGCTGATTCTTCTGTAATTAATAGTCTACTTTGGTCAACACTAAATTACTGTGGTAATTACAGTAAACACATACGTTGCAGAATTTGTTGGATAGAAAGATTTTGATTGTGTGTATTTAAGCCAGGGATTGAACGATTTCATAGATCTTTGTGGAGTCACGGTTCAAACAATACTCACGGGATTGCTCATATTATTAATTTATAATAGATTCCTAATTTCTCAGCAAGGCCTGGGTTTTTTAACACTTTGCTTGCCCTTCTTAGCAGTATCAAGGGACATTGATCTCCATTATGCTTTCCCCTTACACTGCGGACACTACACTGAGTAATTTCTAACTCTAAAATGTTTGAGCAGCGTTAGATTTCCAGCCCTGCCTTTCACCTCCAGCTGCTCTGTGGTTATGTTTGCAGTAGGAAGGGGCTCTCGGCTGTCCTTCCCTGCTGAGTGAGTTTGGGGTGACCTTGCAGTATCACCAGCATCCCCCGTACCCGTGAAGTGAAGTGGGAAGGTGATTGTCATTGTTATTCCAGATTGGCAGACTTCAATCTCAGTCTAGTTTCACCAGCTTTCTGTCTATGCAAAATCCTTCAGAATGTTTCCCAGTGAAGGCCTCCCACCCATGGGTTTGGGGTGGAAAGCAAAAGGTTTGGGCCAGATCCATGCATTGATTGTGAGGAAAGTACCCTGGAAAGGCAGCAAGACCTACCCTGTGAAGCCACAGCAGTGCCAGCAGAGCGTCTTGCCCTCTGTGGTTCTCAGCCTGGCCGGCAGGTTAGGCAGCCCTGCGGAACAAAGGCTGAGAACAGCTGTGAATGGAAGAGGAAGGAGGCCATCTGGAGGAGGAAAGGAATTGGAACAGCTGATGGAGCATCAGCAAAAGGCACAGGTGTCTAATTAGAGATGTTATTTCCATTGTTTCCATTTCACTTGGGAATAACTAGAAACCATAGACAGTAGAGCCCAAGGCAGCAGACACAAGTGCTTTTAATGTCTCTCGTTTCTTTCTCCCTGTAGGATTTATTTAGGAGACTTGACCAGGCCCGATTCACGGAGCCCCTGGAGAGCAGTTGCTTCCATTATGGGACTAACTCGGTGCATCTCAGGAAGGTTGTGTCCTACTGGAAAAACCAGTTCAATTGGAAGAAACAAGTTGAAGTCCTCAACCAGTACCCACAGTTCAAAACAAAGATTCAAGGTGTGTAGCTTTCACCCGTAAAATATAAACAGTAATAGATAAGTTTGTCTGCAAGGGAACTAGGTGGGAAGAAGGCTCTGGTTGTGTCACACGGGCCTTCCCTCCCTGGCTGCCATAGTCTGGATCATTGCCATCACTGCTGAAGCAGCAAGGAACTCCTTCGCTGTAACTGAGGCCTTTAGGACAAGGAATGACAAATGGAATTCCCTGTGCATGAGCAGGCTGTCAGCTGGTGTTAACGGGAGCCATGCACGGGTGTTTGGAAGCAGAAGTGGATCTTAAGATGTACACATGTTTCCTGACCGGCATGCAGTCATGCAAACCCTCCCACAGATGTCTCCTCGTGCTCCATGGAGCTGCCCAGCTGCCGCTGTCACAGTGAAGCCATCAGCCTGGCAGGCCTCCTCAGCTGGGCACGTTGTCCCTGCCTGGCAGGGCAGATGTGCTCTGCTGCGCCTCCTCAAGCGTTCCCAGGCCTAGGAGTGCACCGTGCCTTTCCCCTGGGGTTGATGTGCTGCCAGGTGTGAGGGGATGGTTTCTGTTCGTTCAGAGCACGCTGCACCTTTCCAAAGAGTTCATTCAGCCCAGCTCTGCTCTGTCAGACTGAGCTTTTTCAAATGCCCGATTTAGGGTGGTGCTTGGGGCTTTTGGGGCTGCAGTTGTAGATCTAGAGCACAGCAGGCAATTGTCTCACATGATGGCAAAATTTAACCTTAACAGAGCATTTTGTTATGTTTTTACTCGCACCCATAATTGTGTGTTATTTCAAATGGTGCAGTTCACTATAATATTTTAAATGGATTTGGGACAATAAATAGTGTTACATAGTGGTTAGAGCATAAAGCATTTATTTAAATGATTAATTAAATAAATAATAATTAAATAAATAGTTAGTGCTGAAAAAGATAAAACCAAAAAGCCTTCCCTTAAAAAGGAAGAAAACAGCACCATCTGAGACAAGAAAGGGAGAAGCAGCTAAGGACAGTGCACTATGTATAGTAATGGAAAGGGAAATTTCAGTGTTGGGAAAGATTACAGAGAGGAGATATGAAAAGACAAGGTCAAGCATGCTGTGTATCAGATTCCTACCTTCTGTCATCACTTGAAAGCTTTTCAGAGAACACAGAGATTCACAGAAGTGCCAAGGATGGGGAAATCTCAAGTCAGTGAAAGAAGGTGAGATTGCTGGTGAACTGGAGTTGATGTGAGTAAAATATGCTTAAATACATCAAGAAATGAGGCATTCAAGCTCTGCTGGGAACAAATTCCCGTTTCCTGGAAAACAAAGCCCTGAGTTAGTTTGAGGAAGAGCAGTTCACCTGCAGTGCTGTGCAGTGCAGTGCTGTGTGAAGCTTTCCTGCTGGAAAGGATCACAGTGGAAACCACACCGCAGTTTTTTACCTTTTACTGAACAAGCAGGAGACTGGTACTAGGACAGTTTCTTGTTTTGGTTTACTTACTTAAAGAGACTCTGAAAGCTTTGGACAAAGGGTAGGAAAGAGCTACAAAGATGAACACTTTAACTCCCTTTTAGTGAGGCATAAAATCCTTGATTCGGCATGATTGGTTTATCAGCAGTTAAGATGTGTGACCTGATTACAGGAGGTCTCCACAGTCAGAGAATACTTACTGAAGGCTTTTTAAATTCCTTTCGCTGTAGCATTTAGGGTCGGTGGCTGGGGACAGAAGCCAGACGTTCAAATGGAAAGTAAGGCATGCACAAATTGAGGAAAGTTATTAACGCCCCCAAACCAGCAGCTGCAAGTTGTGATGGATTTCCTATCTCTTGGTGCCTTCAAGCTGCTTTGTAGGCCTTTCAGGAAGAAAAATCTGTGGCTGACTGAAGCCTATCCGTGCCATGTAGGGACATTTGGGTAAAATTTAAGGGCAGTTGGACTAAATGATGTGATTGTCTCCTCTGCCTGGGAGTCACTGTGTTACCGGTGGTAGATTGCTTCACTTCTATGTCTTAATTTGCCAATTTACTTTAAAACAGAAATAGCCAATCTCATTTGGCTGCTGTGATGCTTAATTGCCCATTATAAAGTACTTTAAGGTCCTTGGATAAATGTATCCAGAGAGGTGGAGCGTGTTTGCACACTCACCAAAAAAAAGGACTGGAGAAAAGCTTTATTCGTAACCTGCTCTGTGATTAGTTTCAGTGTCATGGTAAATTTGGGCGTGCTAATTAATGATTTTATTTTTACAGGCATTGATATCCATTTTGTTCACGTAAAGCCTCCTCGTTTGCCTGAAGGCCAGGCTGCAAAGCCACTACTAATGGTTCATGGTTGGCCTGGCTCATTTTACGAGTTTTACAAAATTATCCCTCTCCTGACGGATCCTGCAAGCCACGGCCTCGGTGATGAGCACATTTTCGAGGTCATTTGCCCATCTATCCCTGGTTATGGTTTCTCAGAAGCACCCCACAAAAAAGGTATGACGCCTGAGAAGAAACTGAGCCCCCACAAGCCCAGTCTCACAGTGAGACAGCCTCTGTTAGGAGGACAGCATCTCCTGTTACACACTTCTTGTTTTCCCAGTGAGGAAACAGATCTGTGTGTCGTGTGGGAGGAGGGGGATAAGGGGGTGACTTTGGGTGACATCACTGGCTAGTTTCTGGAGCAATGTGTAGATAGATAATTTAAAAAGCACCATAAAAGCTATGAAGTGACAACTCAAGAGTTGCAATTGCATCCATGAATTGTCTGTGAGTGAGCAGTCAAGGGAATTTAATTTACTGCTGTTCCTTTTGGGTGTTTTGAATCCATATTTGACAGCGTTGTACAGGTAGGTGAGAAGGAACAGTTGAAACAAAGCAGTTCACGTATCCACATGGCAGATTGCAGCCAAATACCTGCTTGCTCAGCTTGTGCTCTGAGGGATACAAACACAAGCTGCAGCAAACTGAAGCCAGGTAGTGTTTAAAGTGGTACTGAGTTCAGCATTTAATTACATGTGCAGGTGAATGACTGGCAGGGGAAGGTTGGGTTTGCTTTTTTCTGCTTCCCTGGCTATGATTTACGTGGTCAGTGTTCAGAAGCAGTGGAGAAGTGCATCACTGGTGGGAACAGGAGCTTCCAGCTGTCATTAAGAGGAGACTGTGCTCACAGCTGACAAAACAGAAACACACTCCCTGGGCAACTCTCTGTGCCTCTGGAGGGGCTCAGGTGGAGTATGGACAGAGCTGAGTTTAAGGGGAGTCTGGCAGCTCCTTGGTGGGGCAAGGGCATGGACAATTGGGAGAGCACCAGTCTGCAACAAAGGCTGGAGTTTGTCCTCCTCGTGGTTTCTGCTTGTTCTCTAGACCCTGCCTGGATGCTGAGCAAGGGCTTCCATGCAGTCAGACAGGCAAGGAGAATTGGGCTTGAAGCTTTTGAGGAACTTGAACGTTGCCTTGATGTGGAGACTCAATGCTTCAGGGTCAGAAGTGTGGGTGGAATTACTACAACAAAAGTGTTCTTTTCTTTTAATGCAGACTTCAATTCCGTGAGTGCCGCTTCTGTTTTTTACGAGTTGATGCTCAGACTGGGATTCAATGAGTTCTACACCCAGGGTGGTGACTGGGGCTGGCTCATCTGCACCAACCTGGCCCAGATAGCTCCCAAGTGAGTACCCCCTTGGTACAGCTGTTGTACTCTGGGAATAGTTATTTCTTGTGCACTGGAGAGTTCCTGCCCAAGTCCTCACTGTGTAGTTTCTCTCTTTGATGCTCCGTGTTAAGCAGTGATCCAAAAGTACATACTTTAGTTTATATTAAGTGCTTTTTCTTTCAAACAGTTGTGCAGTAGTTTTGTAGTGGCCTCGCTGAGGTCTGGAGTGGGACAAATACTTGTAAAGAAAAAAAAGGGAGAATTTGTGGCTTAGTGCCCTGGAGTGTGTGCTGATTACTGACAGTTGCCCCTCTGACTTGTCATTTGTGTGTGAAAAGCCACACTACAAAGGGCAGCTGAGGTCATGATGTAATTAACAGGCTGGAATTCAAGTATGTCCATTTTTTGTTTAAACATTTTAAATGTTACAGGTCACAGCACCAAGCCTGGCAGAGTTCAAGGAGTGTTTGGACACCGCTCTCAGGCACATGGTGTGATTCTTGGGGCTGTCCTGTGAAGGGCCAGGAGTTGAACTTTGATGATCCTTGTGGGTCCCTTCCAACTCAGGATATTCTGTGACTCTAAATACAACAACTTTGAACTTCTGTTAACTTTTTGTTAACTTGTGGGGCTTTTTCTGTTTTTGTCTTTAGCCATGTGAGAGGTCTCCATTTAAATATGGCCTCGGTTTCGAAGCTGGGACTCACTCACCTGCTCTCCGTCCTGCTGGGCCGGTACTTCCCAGGGCTCTTTGGATTCCAGGATGAGGATGTCAGGAGGATGTTTCCCTTCTTGAAAAAAGGGCTCTACAGGATCTTGTCGGAGTCTGGCTACGCTCACATACAGGCTACAAAGCCAGATACTGTTGGTAAAACTAACAAAAAAAAAACCCCACAACCTTTTGAGCTCGGAATACTTAAGTCTCTTCCCTTCAGCTGCACTTTCATAGACACAAAATGTACTGCTAAAAATATGCAGAGAATAATTTTTTTTTGCAGTGTATCTGCACATCCAAACTGAGTATGCTCCAAGTGCCACTGACCTCATTTTCCAGTTTTCATAAATAAAATAGATTGTTTAATATTTTTCCACTTCTGCTATCACTGGGGACTGCAATTCCATTTCAAATGCAGCTCTGTTGAGAGCAAAAGATAATTTCTTCTCAGAGAATGGATCACATTCAAATAATGTAAACTACAAGAAGCTTTTAGCTGTCTCAGCACACAATGTAGCTTATTTATTATAGCGATAAGTAATACCTGAGAAGTAAATTCAAATTTCACTTTCACTCATTGTTCTGAGTCACTTGCAGGCTTTCAAGGAAAAAAAAATTGTAGCTGTGAGTGTTCTTTCAAGATGAGCTAGTCACTCAGATGGTTTAACTACTTTAAGTATCTGAGTATTAAGTGTTGCTATTTTGAAAACATCTTTTGTGACTGAATTGGACAACTGAGTCAAGAGTACTGACTACATTTTCGTTTAGTACAGCAGCAATTCACTGATTTATTAAAAACATAACTAAGGAAAATATTTCTTAATGGTTTTCCATAAGCTTATCTTCAGAGGCAGGTATGTTCTTAAAATGTGTAGGCAAAAGAATAATTTTATGGATTTAAAATAATTTTGCTTCCATTGAGTTTAGGTTTCTAAAAATTGCCAGTCTTTTGTGCTTTACAAAAGAGAGGGAAGCTAATAGCTGAAAGATGCCTAAGCCATACTCCTTCACAATCAAAATTTTGGCTGATTCTTGTCCTTACCAGTCATGTGTGGTGTGTCAGAGCAGACTGTGCAGACTGGGAACCAGCAGCCAGTTCATGCTTTGGGAGCTGGAGCATTCCTGCAGTTCTCAGAAACAAAGAAGAGAGGAGCAGGGCAGTGGCAGGTTACTGAAAGGAGAAAAACACTCTGAAGACATTTCTGACAGAAATGCCTGCATTCTAAATGCTCTTAGGACCAGTATCAGTTTTTTTTCTGTGTTAACAGATGTACTCTATTCACAGTAAGCAGATGAGAACAGGCTACTGCTTGTCATGTCCAGCAGATCTGGAAAGTGTACTCAAGAGGACTTTTTCAAACACTTGCAATTTCAGTTATCAATGGTAGTTGCTTAATAACTGAATTCCACTGTCATGTTTAAACAGCAATTACTGATGAAATTGTGCCGGCTGCAGTGTTAGGTGTCTTCCTGGAAGGCTGGGTTGCATGGATGGGACTTCAAATACGTTGCTGTTCCTTGGGAACAGCTTTTTCTCGTGTTTTACTGAAAAGCTGGGACAGTTTATGGTCCCTGTATGTCACAGCACTAGGATGTGTGATCAAAGTTCCAAGTGCAGGTGTGTTTTTTCTGCCCAAGAAAAGCAAACTATAAAGTCTATATTAAGGCTTGTTCTACATGAAGGCAGTTTGCTATTGCTAATTCAGAAGGTGGACCATTTAGTAGAGCCTTGCTGTTCCTTAATGACTTTCTAATAATCCTTAAAATGTTTTTGCTGTTAGATAATGCTGCAAATCCTCCTGGTCATGTGTAGGCATGTGGGGTTTGGCTCTGTAATGCTGTTTAATACATGACAACTTCCAGATTAATGGAAGCAAACCCTCCTTGGCACATAGAGCTTAATCTTATTAGCTTACCAGAAAAAAAGAAAAGCCAGCAGAAATCCAATACTGTTACATCAGTCCAAAAAATGTTCAGTGTGAGCTAATGTGGAGCCTGCTCGTTTGCAGATACTCTCAGTTTATGATTTGGCATTAAATGGCTCCAACTCATTGTACTATTTTATTTATTTAAGAAAGCAGCTGATGGAAAAGCTTTGTAAAGTTACATCCCCTGTATTATAATAGGCAGCTTCTCTAACACTCTCAGTAGTTGGTTATCACAATTTTAGTTAAATTTTCCTCCTCCTTTACAGGCTGTGGTTTGAATGACTCTCCTGTAGGACTGGCTGCATACATCTTGGAGAAGTTTTCTTCGTGGACTGATATGGAATTCCAGAATCTAGAGGATGGAGGACTGGAGAGGTAAGCCCTTTCTCTCCTGCCAGTTTGGATGCGGTGACTAAGCCCAGAGTCACAGCTGAAGAGGTTTGTCTGAGGTGGTCACCTCACACCTCAGGGAGCCTGTGGTGACCACAGCTGGTGCAGGGCTGCACTACAGCACGAGGAGAGGCCAACAGGCCATGGAGGGTGGTGGATTCCCTTCCCACTTTGATCTCCTAGATCCTGGAAACTCCTGCAACTCCTGGATATTCAAAACTGACTTGGGGGACGAATCCCATTGGGACCAAAAGTTTAACCCACATTAAGAGTCTGGGAACTCAGGATTCATTGTAATACTAACAATTAACTCTCTGTGAATTGGCTTTGGATTGATTGTTACTGCTTCATCTACCTACCATTTGCTAATAAAGGATGATGTTCAGTGTGCAGCAGAAATCAGAGATGAAATCCCCTTTGAGAACTACCTGGCAGGAATGGAGAAAGGGGAAAGGCTATGGAAAGGCCCAGTGGCAGCAGATTTGAATGGAATGTTTGCACTGCACACAGCTAATAATTTTATACGAAATTTGCACTATTTGCAGCACATGTTGGTGTGTGATGGCTCTGTTGAAGGCTGTCGGTAGCATTTCAGATTATCATTAATAAATGGCACAAGCTGTTGCATGTGCTGTTCTGCTCCTGCCCTCCCAGTCTGTGGACAGGGGAAACAGCCATGCTGGAGCATAAGGTGCTTGTTGGAATCTGCCTTCTGTGTAGGAGTTAAAATGTCACTTCCCAGTCTGTGTCTGAAAGCCTTTAGCATCCTTAATTGGTCACTGGCAGACAGAGGGGGAGTAGTGGCTTCACCTCTCCACTCTTAACCAAGTTAACTATTTTCTTCCTGTAACTTTTCTTTTTTTCCTTACAACCGAACCAAAGTCAAGTGTCTGCTAAAGTGATGCAAATCAGTATTCAGTTCTGATTAAGCAATCTCTTGGGCTTGCCTCTTCAGGAAGTTCAGCCTGGATGATCTGCTCACCAATGTCATGATCTACTGGGTGTCAGGCTGCATTGTCTCCTCGATGCGTTTCTACAAAGAAAACTTGCAGAAGGGGATAGGCACACAGAAACATGAAAAGTAAGTGTGGCTTCTTCTCTTTAAGTATTTTGCCCTGATCTTAATTTTATGGTTGCAGAGGTTGCCCATGCTTTATAGGTTTCTGAATGCTGAGGAAAAACACTGCTCTATCACAGTATTCCTCTGCAAGACAGAGCTGGTACTTGATGTACTATGTTGTGCTTGGAAGACACGGTGCTGAGGTAGAAATCCTGAACCGTCAGTGAGGAGATCTGACTGGAGGCACTGCTTGAGGGCCTCCCATCCGTGGAGCATCCACGTACTTCCCGGTTTTATTTCAGTCACTAAATTAGCCTGTGACTGAGTCATGCAGTCAGTTTTGTTTAGTTTGGTTGGTTGTAGTTTTTGCACATTTCTGGGCACACTTTGCCTATTTCTGCAAAAGGCTGAAGTCCTTCCTTTGGAAGCAGCTTCAGCCTCCTGACAAACTGCATCTTTCAGGAGGCAGTGGGACTGATGTGCCTGCTGCTGCTCAGACTCTTAAGACAGCAGCTTGGTTGCATGTACTTGTGTCAGCTTGAGTATGAGTGAAGGCTTAAACCTGCCCCGAGGTATTTGCAACCACAGCTTAGTGCCATGGTATTTATTTAGCTGTGAAATGATGGTCCCAGGAAGCTGACTCAGTTCCTGAAGCTGTTGTGGGTACGCTGTGGGCAGTATTTTGCTCTGGTTCTGCCTGCATGAGATGAGCTGTGTGAACTTTTACGTGCCTAGAGGACAGAGTCTCAAAGTCTTGTGTAAAATTCTGATCTCAGGCTTCCAGCAGCTACGTGCCCAACACTTTTTGTATCTACGTTTTAAAGTCTGTCACTTCTGGCAATGCAGCTTATGTGTATGGGATATTTAAACCTAGAAAATGTGGCTCTTACAACAAGCACAGATCATTCCACTTTATAAGAGACTCTTCCCCTCAAATCCAGTTGATTCCTTATAGTTCCTAATGTGCAGAATGTTCTGTATTGTGCATTTGTGCCAGTTAAAAGCAAGAGCTACTTTACAAAGTGTAGCCTCACATTTAGAAATGTTGCGTTGTCCTGCCACTAGATTATTATTATTCCTCTCCTCTCTCCCCCTCTGAAGTAATTCTTCCCCTGCCTCCCCTCCAGTTGTCCTGCCAGGCTTAGTATACTTGAGTGGCTGTCTTCCCTGTAAATCTCTCTACAGCTCTTACCAAATTGTGTGCTTGCCCCTCAATTTGAGCCCTGTGTGCAGCAAGAGGAAATTTGCTTCCCACTGTGTCCTAGGGCTCTCCTCTCTGTTTCCATGCTTCTGACCTTCATGCCCTGGATCCCTTGCAGAACTGCCTTAATACCACTGTATGCCAAAAAAAAAAAAAATACAAGTTTTTTTCCTCAGGAATTAGAGTGTTGTCTTCACTTTTAGGATATGGAAGTTGAATTTTAATTGCCTAACAAGAGTGTGCCCAACTGTTTAGGAGCATTTCCTTGGGACTTTTGATTTGTTGCAGGTTTAAGTGTCTGGAAGATTACAATGATTCTCTCTCCTCTCTCAGGCTCACAGTACAGGTACCCACTGGCATTGCCTCCTTCCCTAATGAAATCCTGCACACACCCCAGGCTTGGGCCAAGAAGAAATACACCAACATCGTTTCCTTCCACTTCATGCCTCGAGGTGGCCATTTTGCAGCTTTCGAGGAACCTGAACTTCTTGCTAAAGATATTCTGCAATTTGTTGGGAAAGTAGAGAAAGAGCAACTTTGGAAAAAGAAAGGGGAATAACTTCCCTAAGAAACAGCAGGGTAGTTAGTTTATCTTAGCACATGTACAGGGCTGGCTAAGTCTACTGTAATCCATGTAATTAGATCTTATTATTGACCAGATGTGAGCAAGGACAGCCAGAGAAATGCAGTGTATCTCCATGAGATACTGCCATGGGGACCAACTGATTTTGGGTTGGGGTTTTTTGTTCAGTGAGGCTAAGAAAGTAACATGAAGAATACTTGGCTGTCTTCTGAAACGTGTTCTGCAGTATTCTTGATTCTTGCTTGAAGAATGAAAAATAGCCCTCACAACTACTAACGTACCTAGTGACAGTTCAATTGTTATGAAAGGCTTTTTTTTTTCATGGCAGCAGTCAATCTTGAGTTGCTGTGAGTGTGAAGTTCCTCACCTAAAGAGTGGGGAGCAGCCTGGCAGGACCTAACTTGCATGAGTGCATCGGTCAATCAATCAGCATTGATGATCTACAGTACCTTTAAACTGCCTTCTGCTGGCTGCCTTTCTCTTCCAGCCTGGGCTGTAGAGCAGTTTCCTGGCTGTGAAGAGGCTGGAGTGCCCTGTGCCAGGCTCCTGGGATACATGAAGAGCAGCTGAAACACTCAGGTGCCTGTAGCTCGGACCAGGGGGAGGGGTTGGGTAGGAGTAACTCCAGCCCAGCTACCACTGCTCTGAATTTGTACTTTTCAGTTAAATCTTGGCCCGAGGTAGGCTCAACACACTATGGCTTTGCACTGCTTTGGCAGGGTATTGTAAATACCTCTTACTAAAGAATAAAAACCTGATTAATTCAAAATTAAAAGTGCATTACATTTTTGAATAACTCCTATTTGATTATTTTAATTTTTTTAACAGCTGAGATTTTGCTTGGTACCAGCTAAGAGGAGCATCAGTTCAGAACCCATCAGTTCTGTACTGCATCTGTCCCAAAGGTCAGTTTGAAGGCAAACTGCTCAAAGAAAATTGAAGGGCTGTATGGCTTTACCAGCTCCTGTCCCTAGTGTGTGCAGTTGAGCTTCAAACAAGTCTTAAACCATATCCAGATGACTGATTTCAGTGTGGTTTTGTTCTCCAGTCACTTCTTATGCCCTTCTCTACTTCTGAAAGCACAGGGAAATACAATCTACCAATAGCACTTGCATGGATTAGTAGTATTTCACAGTATTAACTGAAATGGAAGCCAAGAGCCGCTCAGCAGATCCATGCTCCATCCCACAAGGCTTTAGACTCTAGCATAGCACGTAGTTTGTTTCACAGAAGGCAAGTGGACCCTCCTGCTGGGCACATTCAAATCCTAGTGCTGAAAGCCACCACCAGCCCTGACAGAAGATCATTAGGGCAGATGGGCCGTGGACCAGCCTGGATCAGTTTTCTGAGCTCCCTTTCCTCTGCCTGCTGCACCTGGGTGCCAGTAGAGCAAGGCAGAGGAGCTCTCAGGTCTCCCTACTAGATTTGATCCTCAAGCTCTTCTTGAGTTCTTTAAGACAGCTACCCACTTCCAGAATAGTAGTGAGCACTAATTCCATGCTTAATTGCAAATGCTTTCATTCAGTCAAGATTTGTGTTCCCATTTGCAAAATCCTGTGTGATGCAGGTCAGTCTGTTCTGAACACTCAGGAGAAAAACACAGAATCATTCCCTTTGAATTACACTCCTTGGAGAAGACCCTCCCCAAACTTGTTTCAGGAGCAGTATAGTGAAAGAGGGTTCCTCATTCAGGAGGAATTGGCTCAGCTCTGACAAGAACAGCTGCTACAGGCACCACTCCACACCTTCCTGCACAAGTCTTGATTTTTTTTTTGGTTTTGCCTTTCCTCTGTCCCCTGTGTGGCCTTGTATTTCAGAGCTGGAGATCACGCACCCCCTCTGCTCGTTACTGCAGACATGTGCTGTGGTGTGAGGGAGCTCTGCCGTGTTCTGATGTAACCGAGCACTTCCCCAGGGACCGCTCCGCCACAGCGCAGATAAAGGAAGGGGGAAGGAAGTTTGCTGTGCAATATCTGCCAAACCCCTTTTCAGATGGGAGTGAAGCATCTTCTCTCTCCCTTCTGGAGCAGATCTGCCTGAAGGGGCCCAGCCTCTACGAAAGGAGGCACATCAGGACTCGGGTTTGGGATCTGTCGTTACAGCAGCTCAGCCAGGCTCAGTCACCAGCGAGAGCTGGACAGAAAACAAGCACCTGTACAACCTTCCTCTTTTCAAATACGCCTCTCTGTGCTCAGCACTCTGAGTCGATGACAGCGAGCACAGGCAGTACCTGAGCATGTCCTGCCCTGCCCTGGGCACCAGGTAAGTGCTCTTCAGGGTTTGATAAGCTACTGTCTGAAAGAGAGACAAATCTAAAAGGTGTAGATATTAGGAGCTTAAAAAAAGATAATTAAACACCTGATATATAGTAGAGTTTGTTCTGCATTTTCATGTCACACTTCTCAAACCTTAAGCCCACAGCTATCAGCAGCTGTTGCTCATCACCTACTTACCCACGCTTAGATAAAAATGCAGTGAAATACTATGAAAAAGTGAAAAAGTATGAAATTAGCAATACAGCAGCTGTAAAACCTGCCCTCAGCTCCTCTTCTCCTTTCAAAATAACCCTTTGGTCTCAGCAAAACACAGCCAATCCCACCACCTGTAGCGCAAGGTTAAAACTAATGAAGTGTCTGTGAGCCAGTGATAGCATCTGCATCTCATCCTGTAGCGAGCAACTCTCCCCAGAGCCGGAGATCTGGGTTTGACAAGTACCTTGAGTGAATCCAGATTCGCTTCTGATACTCTCTGGTACTGGCTACAGGCAATTATTTGGTACAGATAATAAGAAATAGCTTTAACATTTCTGTTAGCAAGTAACTGCATGTCAGATTATTGCAATAATAATAAGCAGTACAAAAGGAGTCCCTGGTCTGTTGCAGTTGTTCTTATTCATGTCAGCCAGCTGAGGATCCGCCATTCAGCCAGGGAATTCTCTCTAAAAAGGCCAAATGTGATGCTCTTGGGCTGGCTGAGCTGTTTCTTGGGATTAAGGCTCTGAAAGAGTAGCTACAGCCTTCAGGATAACACAGAATCTGGTGACACTGTGATGCTCAAAACACTATGTTTGGCTCCAGGGCCACTTCTTAGTGAAGCTTCAGTTTCTGGCCCCAAGTTGCCCCAAAGTCCCTGCTCCAAGAAAGTGCTGTCCTACAAGCCATGCCACATTAACTTGCTCCAAAACATGCATTTATCCCACGCTGAAACCAGAAGTAGCTGGCCTAAACCCTGCTTTTTAATTATCCAGTCATAGCCCATTAAGAGTCTAGATAAGGGGTTTGGAACCATGGAGATGCCACTGAAAATAAACAACTTGTGCTCTGCCTCCCCAGCTGAAGTGCTTTGGAAAGTGTCTGCTTCTGGTATGGAAAAACACAAGTAAGGTCATAATCTTCTCGTACAGCTCCAGCTAAACAAACTCCCACTACAACCAAATTTGACTTCTGATTTTTAAACTGCAAACCATAATGTCCTGAAAAATCCACGTCACCATATGCAGCCTTTGGACATCTTACACAACAAGACAGGACTTCATATACATGAAAGAAAAATGTCAAGCATTACTCAGATCATGAATGAAAAGAATATGAATAGAAATCACACTTCCATATGAAAAAGGAAGTGAAACCATCATTTAATGGAAATTAGAATGTGTTAAGCCTAGCATCAGAGTGAGCTCTAGATCCATGAGGGGCACCAGTCATCACCACTGAGGCAGCAGCAATTGCTTGGGAGCTGGACCCAGGTTCAAGACAGTCACTCAGATGCACAATTCTGTTTTACAGCAGGTGCAATACATAATATGCACTAAATGAAGATACATTTTTGTCTGAAAGTGGAATGGAAAGCTCCTCCTGGGTGCTGTGGAAAGAGACAAGGAATAAATCCATATTGATTTCAGTGCAGCTTATTTTAAAACACTGAGAAATGATGCCACTTGTTTTACTTGCCGTAATAGCACTTCAAGGAACATAAGTCACACTCACTGTCTTGCTCAAGATTAGTTTTCTTTCATGGAAGAAATACCCTGTGCAGCGCCAGACAGCCCTGATGGTGTTATGCCAGTGCTGCTGGAAGAATTAGCCCCATTACAATTGTCAGTTGTCTTCTGGAGAGCAGTATTTATAAACAGATCTGTGCTGAGTGACAGCTCCTTCCCCTGGCTCCATGTAGTCCAAACCTCAGGCTTCCAAATGCCTTCCTGACTGGATTTAAAGATGCTGAGGATGCTCGTGCCCTCCCCGTGCCTAATAACTGAATGCCTGTGGTTTTGAGGATATGATGAAGAGTAAAAGAGATTCAAGTGATGAGTTTCCACCTTCTTAAATGAAAGATAATCCTTTGCAGCAGTAGCTCAAAGGGAGTGCAGCACAGGGAAGGGGTGAACAGACACAGGAAGGGACAAACTCCAGTCAAGTAGCCAGTCCAAGATACCAACACTTCTTAAGGTCTTTTACAGCCAAGCCTGCATTGTTGGGGTGGTTTTGTGTGCAAACACATTTGTACCTCTCGAGTTCTAGGAATTCTTGTACAGACTTCAGGGAGCTAAGGTCCACCCTTGCATTTTTGTCTCAGGGGAAGTTTTTTATCACCCCAAGTCTTATGTGGCTCTCATAAAGCTTTTTGCAGTCATCAGAAAGCAATTCTTAATGTTTCAGAGAAACCAGAGGCAAAAAGGGTTTAAAGAAATATCTCACACAGAGCAAAAGAACCTACTGCAGAACACAGATGATGTCATTCTCCTAATTGCTCCACTCTTCTTCTTTTTGAAGATAAATAACTTAAATGATTCCTCTTAGAGGTGCTCAATTGATTTATTTCTCAATTTTTGCCCTTTTCTTCCCAGCAGATTATGATTCCTCATCTCAGAAGGGAATGAATTCTTCCTATTTTAGGAACATTTTTGAAGTTATAGATTTAAAATATAAAAGAACAAGAAAACCCTACTTCATTCGCTAAATCTAGAATCCTATCATAAAAAAATTCAATGCCTGCAACCAAATTATGGTACTTAGCAATTCTTTAAATCACTTCTTTCTCCATTTTCATCTATGGAGATAGCTGCTGGTTTTATTTCTCTATGTCTGTAGACAGAAGGGAAAAATACTGATAATTTGCCTTAGGGAAAAAAAACCTATTTAGAATTCCAAATAAGTTTTGACATGGAACATCTTCACTTGAAAGAACTCAGTGCTTTACATTTCAGGAGAGCAGGCTATAAAAAAGCCAATCAGTCTGAAAATCCAAGCATAAACCACCACCAAATGCATGAAGGATTTTCATACAGAAGGAAGGCCAGCTGTGTATAAAAATACATCTCTCTTACATTCTCACAGCTCTCAGTCTTCCTCCTGTACTGCAACTCTTTTTTTTTTTTTTAATTTCAGTGAGCACCTAAGAAGCACAACAGATAGGTACCTTTCAAAACTAGCCCCTAACTTCCAGCACAAACTTTCACCCTTTTGTGCCACTGCATAAAAATGGGAGGCTCACAATCACGCAGCAGGAATGGTTTGAGACAGCAACAAAATCTGGCTCCTGTTTTACTTAGGAGTACCTTATCACATCCCATACATTGGACTGCTAGAACGCTATCTTCAACATCACTTTTGAGAAGAGTGCTTTCATTAATTATTAACCAGCACTTAGTTAACCACTGAGTCTGGGAGCGGATACAAAAATTTCCCTCTCTCCTTCTTGGCTATTTACAGTCCCACCCATTTCCACTGGAACATCACACACAGATCCAGGACAGAATGTGCAAGGATATCAGATCTTGCAACCACTGTTCTCTGACTTCTCAGAATAAGTGATTTTATTTCAAGATCTCAACTTAATCATCAGCTTACAGTCTGAAAGATAAAAGTGTATTAATGCCCTAAAACAACACTGTCATGTCTGTGTTACATGTATCACATTTCATTTCCCTAAGATGTGATAGATAAGATGGGAATGAAGCTCTGGACTCCTGCAGAGCACAAACTCTGTATCAGTGGACATTTCCAAACCAGAATTTAGTGGAAAGAGAACTCCATCCAGAACTGAAGCTGGAAATATAGTTAGATTTTACTTAACACACAGAGTATTACTTCCCACTAGCCATAAAAGTTCAAAGAGATTAGTAATGGGGGCACAGAGAGTAAGGAGAAGCAGCTTCCTATACTACACCAGTTAATTCACAGGGCCACATTCACTGTTTCATCAAAAGAATTAAAAGCTAATTCTGCTACAGCTGGATCTTGATGCATATTCTCTCCAAGCTACAAATGGTTACAGACTTTTCTGACAGAGAAAAGTGAGGATAACCCAGGAGCTCTGTGTTTAAGCACTAAAAACTTCAGAAGTTGTATTTGCTGCAGCTGAGATGCTCCATTCTAACCAACAGGATGTGGGATACAGAGAAATGCCAGGACTTAATCAACGAACCAAAAAATTATAGGGAAGAATGTTCCATTATAATGACCTAATCTTCAGTCTCTCCACTTTTAGTTGTTTCCTTTCTGTTTTTATCCTTCAGACAGCTGTCCTCAGAAAGAAAAAAAAAACAACTTCTGTACCTCTGAAATATCTGAAACAGGCACTTGCAGCTGTTACAGACAGGTGACAAGCAGAATCCTTCAAGAAGTCTTGTCTAGATAAGACAGAGAAGGAATTAGCAAGACCACTTTCAGATAAGACACATGAGCCTGGCCATCATTTGGAATTAAAAGTGAGCATTTCCTTATACTGTTGCAGCTTTGAGACAATAAAGTGTGTCTTTCCTTTGTAGTCAGTAGACTTGGGGAAAAGCTCCCTTCTCCCCAAATCTTCTGTGCCACTCACCTCACTTTTGCTAAGAGTCTGGAGAAAAATTAGTGGTCTGTTGGTTCTAGGACAAGCCCACCTTCTTGAAGAGAAGGCTTCCAAAAGTAAAAGGCTTCCAGAGACTCATAACCAAATTATCTCTAGAACAGATACAAGAAAGCTTCAGCTGTGCTGCCAGCATGTGTGGGTAAGCAGAGCTGGGAACTGGACCTCTGGAAAGAGACAGAAAGACCGTGGCCGAATGCTACACTGGAGCCCTTGGAAACTTAGCCAGCACAAAGATCTGCTTTTGGCTCAGGATATGGGAAAAGCCCAGAGGAAAACAAAGCATGAACGTGTGCACCTAATGCAAATGAGAAATTGCAATGATTTGGGTGTTGAGGATGTGTTGTAAGAAGGCTGGAGGTGAGCCAGGTTGGCCTGGCACACAGAATACTGGCACAGAGCTCCGTGTATCCAAGCAAGCCAAGGTTTCTGAGCCTCAGCAAACGATGTAGCAGTTTCCTCACTCTGGAAGAAATTCATCTTCCCTGAAGTGTTTGCAGAAGTGTACCCAGTTGTACAGTATCAGATGAGCTCCATTCTTCAAAGTGTCAGGGGCTGCCCCCCTCAGCTGTGGCACAGAGAATCCCATCACAGACCACGCTCTGGGGCTTCCTCTGCGGAGAGGGATTGACAGGGACAATCCTGTCCGATTGTCCGGGATTGCTGCTCCCGGGAGCCCTGCTGGTGGTGGCTGCTGGAAGGCCTTAGCAAGGAGCAGGGTGGGGGAGGCGCTGCTCCAACTGAGCAATGCAAGGCAAGCAGCAGGCGCTGGATCCCAACAAATATGGCTTCTGGGAGCCACAATCAGCAACTCCAGCTGGGCCATTTGCTTAGGCCGCCTGCCAAAAGGTTTATAAAAAGAACAGTAAAGAATGTGCCATGGCTTTAAATATGAATTTCAAATACAGTGCAGCCAATATCCACATTTGTTGAGGCTTCCATCCCTCAGCTTTTCTCTAAGGCTCAGTCAGGAATGCAAGGAGTTTCTCCTGCTGATCTAATTTTATCCCCTCACAGATATCCACCAGCATGAAGGAATGAAGTAGAGCCAGGGCAGTTTCTTAATTACTTCCAGCTCTCAGAGAGGAACCCAAAAGATAATAGTGAAGCAAGCACCACACAAGATGCTAAACCAGCCTATAATTTGTGTGTTGCTGTACACAGATCTTGTGATAATTTACTAATGAGTGACCCCAGCCTTTTGTCCAACTGGTGCCTGTCCTAATACCATAGGCATTTCTATGAGTTTAACTGCAACACAGCTCTGTGGCAAACAGGAATGGCTGCTACACAGCAAGTGAAATATGCAGGTGGTTTCCCCATCAGATGTGTGAACTGGTTCCTCAAATGCCAACAATGACTATTTAGCAAGATATAACTTTCCATTATCGAGGAGGTTTTGTGTATTCGATATCCAAAGCACCTTAGCATGACTGGAGGTGGGTTTATTCAAGTTCACAGGAGAGCTGGCCCTGCCTGTACTGAACTTGTGCCAGCCACGAGGAGTGTCACCACCAAGGTTCAGCAACCTCCCAGGCACAAAAAGGAAATCAAATCGTTAGTGTTTTTGTCCTTGATATGACATGGAGAACCTCACAGTGAGTATCAAAAGTCATTTGTTCAAAAGTCAGTTATATCACAGAGCATAAAACCCCCACAGTGCCAGCACAGTAAACAGGTCAAGTGTGGTAGCTGAATGATTTATTTGATTCTTCAATAAGCACACACGTAAGCATCCACTGCTGCTGCAAACACCTGGATGAGATGGGGGAGTGCAGCTAGAAATGAGTCAGAACAATCACAGGCTTCTGATCTAATTAACACAACAGGCTGCCTCCTCCTTGTGGCCTCACATCTGTATGAGAGACTCACAGAGGAGTAAAAAATGTGGAGTCTGCTGGGTTTTTTTCTTTTTGGTTTGAACACCAACCTGGAATGGCAGTGTGTGTACAAGGTACACACCACCTCTAGTAATGCCATGATAGCTAAAAATCAAAATGCACACACACACATGCACAAACCCCTGACTAAACTGCACCACTGCAGTGAGAGTACAAAACAGTCTGACAAATTCATGCCCTCCCCCCAACTAGACAAGGTTCCTCACCTGCTTTTTAAGACCCAGGAGTTGCACCTTCAGCTAACAGGACCGGCTTGTCATCAGAGGGATCAGAGCTCCACAGGGTCCTTCTTGCAGCGGGCAGGTCTCGTGCTCGGCATTTGTCCAAGTGCTGTTCTTGGGAAGCTGGGGGCAGCCCTGAAAGGCACTGAACATCTGCACACATTCATGGCACAAAGTCCCCTTCAATCTCAAGATGTTGCTGCTTTACAGACATGCTAGAAAAGGTCAAATTCAGGAAATAACAGTTTAACAACAGGCAAGGAAACAGAGGGCCAAAAGATTCTCCTACCCAAAGGTCACCAAGATTCATCCCCATGAGAAATCCGAAAGTATTCAAATTCCTCATGGGACATACTGTCATTCTAAGGCTTGTGGCAGTGCTCTTATGAAGAGTTCATGACCATGCTGGGAGGCAGCCAGCAAAAGGACTGTTTCAACACACAGAGAAAAGAATAAATAAATCAAGACAGCCTGAAATTTTTCTAAACTCAGTGTTTTATTGCTCCGTGATTATTAGTTACACTTTGACACATTGCACTTTGGAATAGATTAGCACCTACTACATAATTTAAAAACTTAGTATCTTACAACTCATATAATTGACACTATAGAGAAAACCCAGAGATCTGTCATTTTAGCCCAAGATTAAAAGAGATAAAATGTTTACATCCTTTATTGTTGGCAGGTGAACTTTCATTGTGGAAGGCCCTCAAAAATAGTGAACAGAAACTAACGACCTAAATGCCCTCCAAAAATATATAAAAACAATATCAGATAAATCACTCCCTTCTTTACACCAGTCTTTTTGCTTTGGTACTTTTAGTACCCAAGTGCACAGTAATTCCCTCATCTCTTTCAAAGAAAAAAAAAAGTACCATGATCAAGACTACGCTGACTACTTTGGGTGACAAGAGGAGAGACTCCCACACACCATTCTCAGCACCCATGCAAACAGCATTTTCATCAAAAGTGGCATTGCCTCAGGATTTAACACATCCCAAGAGGTTTATAAATAATAAATGTTGGGAGTTTTTAAAAAGGGAAGAATTAGTTTGAATAAATAAATGACAGCTCTAATAGCTGCATTGGCTTTGGTGACCAGCTATCTATATGCAGCATAAGTTATCTTCATAAGGCAAGTGATGAGATAGCATAAGTGAAGTCCCTGAGGATCAGCATCTCTGTGTTCAACTTGTTTGTTTCACAACGTGTGTAGACAGCCTGGAAAACAATCAGTCCCAAGGTATCTGCTTTTTAATCTCCCAGCACAGCTGCAGACCACACAATGAATTATTTCTGTACCTCTTCTGCAGGCAGGAATACATAAATAACACCGAATACTTAGAAGGCGGCAGGGAATTAGTTCTGCTAAACCTGGGCCAAGTGCTCCACCTTGCGTTAGTCCTCGGCACTCAGAGCGAAGCTCTCGATGCCTGCTCCACAATTGCAGGTCCGGTGGCATAGCCCATGATTCCTTCTGCCTGGGAGCAAGTGTTGTCCATGGTGCCGTACGACTGCTGCTCCGTGGGGGCCAGCACCGTCCTTTCGGTAGGGTGAGGACGCAAAACCTGCGGGACGTACATCTGAAATCACAAGTGAAGGGTTTTAGTGGTCTCTCAAAGCACAACGCTGGGATAACTCACCCAGGATAATTTTTCCCCTTGTCACTCTTCATCCTTTTCCCATTCTTCACCTTAACACCTCAGGCCTTTTGCTCCCTGCTGGAGGCTTCCTGGTGCAACACTCACCTGCACCTCTTGACTGTGGCACAAGGCCTTTCCTTCTCCCTCAGTCCTACATCCTTCTCAGTGACATGGCAAACAAGACCTGCTACACGTCACAGCTTTCAGAATCAGAGCAGTGGCCACTGACTGCGTCTGGCAGCTGTCCAGATGTGAGGGTCTGTCTGGGGCAGGGCACAGAACACAGCACACAGAGCTGCTGGAAGCAGTGTGTCTCAACTACTCCTAAAACGGCAGCCGAAGGTACTTCTGGAACACCACCTGGGAGCAGTCAAGGAGCCCAGCTGCAGAACTCTGGTCCCACATGCACATGAGAAATCCCACAGTTCATTCAGACTAATATGTCCTACACAAGCTCTTTGGTAGGCAGGGTGAGAAATTAAGTTTTTCTAGGAAATGTAAGGGAATATTAGTAACTCTTAGCTTCTTACAGAAGATGTTGGGACTGTTGGTACATCCGTGTCTTTTCCTCTTTCACCTTGTGTGTCTTCTATCTGTAACCAGAAACAGGTGGGAAAAGAAAGAGAATATCAAACTGGTGAGTGAAAACCATACACACAGATCATGAGTACCCAAAACCTGCACAGACAGATCTCAGTGCAGTGCTGGTACTCTCTCTTCCAATCCTTCTACAGACAATCATAGAAAGGTTTGGCTTGGAAGGGACCTTAAAGATCACCTAGTCTCAACCCTGCTGCCACGCACAGGGGTACCTTCCACCAGACCAGGCTGCTCCAAGCTCCATCCACCCTGGCTTGAACACTTCCAGGGATGGGGCATTGACATCATCACTGAGCAACCTGTGCTAGTGCCTCAGGAACCTCACAGCAAAGTATTTCTTCCTATTACCTAATCTAAACCTACTGTCAGTTTAAAGCCATTCCCCCTTGTTCTGTCACTACACACTCTTGTAAAAAGTCTCTCTCCACCTTTTTTTGTAGGCTTCCTTCAGGTACTGGAAGGCTGCAATTAGGTCACCCCGGAGCCTTCTCTTTTCCAGGCTGAACACCCCCAATTATCTCAGCCATCCCTCATAGCAGAGGTGCTCCATCCCTCTGATCATCTTGGTTGTCTTCTCTGGACTCACTCCAACAGGCTGATGTCCTGTCTGTGTTGGGACCCCAGAGCTGGATGCAGCACTGCAGGTGGGGTCTCACCAGAGCAGAGCAGTGGGGCAGAATCCCCTCCCTCAAACTGCTGGCCATGCTGCTGGGGATGCAGCCCAGGATACTTTTTCCATACTGTTCTTTTCTCTCAAATTCAGTTCCTGCAGACACTGAGAGACTTTGCACTCTGCCAAGCAGCCTACCTGTACTAGAGGCCCTCTTTAGCCATTTTACCAAGAACCTTTGTGAACAGACACTGCCAGCAGGAAGGCACGGACAAGGCAGCAGGAATAGCTGGTGCTCTGTCAAGCACACAGGTAGCTGCTGAAAGGTCAGGTGTCCATCACTTACCCTATAGTTCAGTGGACTCAGGTACTTGAAACAGCCAAAACAAGTGTAAGCCAAGCAAATAACAATAGTGATGTTGACAACAAGCAGGGTAAACATAGTTGTAGGTGCTTTAAAACCTAGAAAAATATCCAGAGAACACAACATAAAAATACAAATTAGAAAAACCCAACGAAACCAAAACAAGCCTTTATTTATCTTCTCCATTTTCAGAAGCTTTGTGGATTTTTTTTCCTTAGAGGAATGGGCAGCCCACTTCTAGCCACAAACAGGAGAATGTCATTATACACAAAGCCAAGAAATGTTGCTGTAGTACTTAAACGATAGACAAGACTCAAGAGTGATTCTTCTCCTCCCTCATTCATCCATTCTGGGCCCACTTCTTAAACACTTTCATTAATGATCTGTGAAATATAATATTAATTACATTGATTAATCATGATGATGGCACCAAACTGGATGGTTTACAAACAGCTCAAAGGGATGGAGGGGGGAGAGGAATCAAATATCTTGGCTGGTATTTGATAAAATCAAACAAATGTTGGTGGTGTTGATAAAGCACCCCACCTGCTTTAAAGAATCAAACCAAAAAAACTAACAGCAAGATAAAACTGTATGTAGAAAACAGTAAATAAGTACAATTTGGAAGGAAAAATGAAATGTAGATATGAGGGATAACAATAGCACTGCAGCATACAACTGCTGGAAAGCAGACAGTAGTGGGATGTTATCAAAGAACATGGGAAGAGAGGAAAATGAAAACAAAAAGACAAGTCTCTGGCACCTATACAAAATAATTCAGTGCTACTGAGCCTTCAGCTCAGTAGCCTTGTCTACAATAAAATATGGACAGAACTGGGAAGAATCCAAGGAAAAAGATCAAGAGAAGGAACAGTAAATATGAACTAGGTTGAAAGGTAAGTTTTGTTTTAAGAGAGAGTGCAGTAAAACTATATGAAAGGACATGGTTGCCTAGTATGGAAAAAGTATTAAAGATTACAGTGACTTCTTATTTTCCAGATCCACTAGGGAAATATTCTGAAGAAATTAATCTCATTTTGCAGTAAAGATGACTCAAATAAGATAATAGGAAAAAGTAAACACCACTACAAACCCTAGCTGTTTCCAAGCTTCTTCAGACAAAAGAGGCAACACCAACCCTCAGACATTTTTGTGGTAACCCCAGCATATAGACACATTTTACACTTTAGCAGGTTATAGAAGCCCTACACAGGTCTGTTCACAAGGGGAAAAACACCACACACGTGCAAAAAGCAAAACCAAAAAACCCCTACAAACACATCATTATTCAAACCAAAAAAGGAAGTGAAAAAACCTCCCTATGGGTATTCTGGAATGTCCTACAGAGGAGGTTGTTTTTAAAAGCACAGGTTACATGAGTATTCACCAGAAGGTGAGGTGTGTCCACACCAAAGCCAATGTATGGTGCAAACAGCAGAGATTTGGGAAGGAAAAGTCTCCTACATCAGTTTTCCCTGCACTGTGTCAGCAAGAACTCCTGCCTGCCAACAGCTCTGGAGAATATGGGATTCAAGTGACTGTCCCAGGAGATGGGGGTTGAACTGCAGACAGGATCTCGCCTCCTCTGTGGTGAGAGGCCCAGTGGTGCTGCAGGTGTAGGATGGACAGATGGATGGCCAGATGGATGGCATAAGAGCTGAGGAAGAATACAGGCACTGAGAAGGAAAAAGATGACACCAGCACAGCCTATCGCCTCCAGTATGCAGTCAGGTGGTATTTCATCCTGACTGAGAACTGGGGGAGAGGTCTTTCCAGCCCTACATTAATATATAAGGAGTGAGAAACCAGAGTATTGTCACTGGACTCTGCAACCAGACTGAAACACCCATATCAAGCCAACTATACAAGTCAATGACCAAGCAATCAAGTTTTACACCATAAACTGATCTATTTTGCAGATAAGGAAGCAGAGCTCTCTTACTCTTCCTTCCTTCCTTCTTTTTGGCACAAGAAGCAGCAATGAAATCACTGGCAATGAAATCAAAGTATCAAATTCCTACCTCTCAGACTGCCCTGTGCACTGACAAACCACTGAACAACATCTTGTAAACAGGATTCTCTACACTGACCGAGCCAAACATGGTAATCCAGCCTGTGTTTTCCATTAAGGTCCCTGACAAATGATGGTTTTACCATGCAGAACTAGAAAACATTATTATAAAGATTTAATTTTTACTTCACCGGGATTTCCTTCCTAACAATTAAAGAGGTGCATCAGATGCCGAGCACTTGGAGTTGATTTTTCTAAAGCATGCTCTAGAAATTCTCCTATTAATTTAGAGGGCACAGATTTGTTGGTCTTCCTGGTTGCAAAAGCAGCTCTCAAAACAAGCTCTCAAACACACAAGTAATGCAGAATCTATTCAAAACCAAGGAAAGCCTGAAGCAATAGTTCCAAGTGCCTCTTAGCTCCACAGGGAAGCTTTCCCTATCCCTAAAGTTAGATGACAGTCTGCCAACAATACCTTTCTGACTACTGGTATGCTAGCAAACACAATGCAAACGTGATCATTTGTCATGAGGGCACAGTGCAGTTAGCTATCAGGAGCTTCCTTCCCAGAGAAGGGGAACCCAACCCTTCCAGCACCACTGACATCCCCATTCCATGCCAAATGCTTCCTGCTGTATCATGGATAAAAACCCATAAGCTGTTGCCTCCCTCTCCTGACATCAAAGCTGTCGGTACAGCACAGCCAATACTATCAATGCAATGTATTTGCAAAACACAGAATGTCCCTATTTTAAAAATAAATTATACACAAGACATGAGGTTTTGAACTTCAGTGTGGGGAAGAAAGTCACCATCTCACTGCAGTCTTCCATGTAAAATTTGATGGATGATGTAGGACACACAAGGACTAGTGTTAGCCAACATTTTAGCATTTTTTCCTGAGTGATGGCTGTACAACCGAGGCAGCAGCCAATTCACCCAGGCAAATTAAACTTACGTCCAGGCTGCACAAATGCAGGTCGTGAAGCCAGTGATCATCTTACTATAAAGAGCTAATTCTGAATGGATTTTTGGTTTATGTAATGATTTTTACTGTCATTTCACGGCCCAACTGGCCAATTCCAAGTATCCTGATTAAAGAATACATGATCTCCTGTGAAATGAAGGAACATGGAGCCCCATGATAACAGTTTAATATATCAGCCATCTCAATCAAAGGCTCTTAAGCAAACCTTGTGTAGTTCAGTGCCACAGGCACCCACCATGGCCTCCCCTTTAGGGAAGGAAAAAGAAAAGTCCACAAAGCCTATGAAACTTCACATCTAATCCAGGCAAGAGAGCTGGGAGCAGCTTCTAGGTGGAAACAGGTAATACTTACCCAGCCGCACAAATGAGTAAAAATAGAGCCAGAAAAGGCAGAGGATTGGAGCTGCCAGGGCCTGATTGACAGCTGCAAAGTGCATCTTCTTCTCCAGCTTGGCAGGGAGATAGGCGTAGTAGAGGTTGTGACGGTCCACCATGTGCTTCAGGAGTATGTAGATCAAACCTGGCAGGGAAAAAAGGAGGGCCAAGCAGAGGCTGTTGGAGGTTTGATGAAAAGCAGCAGCTCTGTGAGGAGATCTATGCTAACCAAGTGAGTGGAAATGTAGCTACCAGTGGTGGGTACAGCCCAAACACGAGTGGGTACAGCTGCACAACAGCACCTGCTCCTAAGGTTGTTTCATCCCCATCCCTCTCCTCTCCTCTCCACACACCCTCTGTGGTGCCTCTTGTGCTCCCAGGGAGAGCTCAGAGCTCCTTCCGAGTGCTGGCACATGAGGCCACGCCAGTAGGGAAGACTTCCTAACTCCCCTTCCACTGTGCTGGTAAGGAAGGCCTGACAGTGGCTCAACCTCTCCCTCTCAGCATTCACCAGATTCATGACTGCACTTCAAGTCAGCTACTCCTTATCCAAACAAACAGCCAGCAACTGCTGTGGCAGCTATGAATTGCAACAGCTCTGGGATGCAGTGGCACATTCAGATTATTTACAATTGCATACAAAACAGAATGTAAGTAAATATCAATTATATTGTTACATAAAAATTGGCCACATTCTCCCAGTAATAAGGTTGTTGATTAAACCAGTTCCGAACAATATCTAATTTAGATAATTATCTTGTATCTAGCTCTGTGAAGTTTTGGATTAGAAAATGAAAATACCAACTATATAAAATTATTTAGTACTACTTACGTCTGATCTAAACCCCTCACCACCAAAGCCAGTACACTCAAATTTGAGAAACAAAACAAACACATAATAGACATTAAACCTCTAAAGACACTTTCAACCTCTAAAGGCAGTACAAGAGCTATGTAATTCATCATCTTTTCTCACTGTTCTTCCACAAGAAGGGAAGGAAACTTGGATCCAAGTCCTAAGGATTATCAGCATTTGAATGGGAATAAGAATGCAGAGCTGGGCCTTCCAAACTTCCCACATGCCCCATCTCACTCCCACAGTGCTCACTGGAAAACTTACCAAAAGGGACAATGATGGGACACGTGATGCTATAGGCCATGATGACAGTGAACACACACAGCATCCAGGCATACATTGCTCCAAATTCATATTCAAATGCCTGTTGCTAGGAACAAAAACAAAACACCCAAAACTCTCAAGTCATCCCTCAATGTGTCAGGAGTTAAGAATAGATTCACTAAAGCAACAATTCACCTTCTCTTATTCTCTCCCCTTGAGAGATCAGTTATTTCCCTAGGAGGCAGAAATGATGTAATTAGATGAAGTATTATGTGTTTTTATTATCCAGACAGAAAAGATTCTTTCATAGCCTTAGAGTAATTTCTCAGGGAATCTGCATCCACAAGAAGCAGCTCCTTAAAACCACAAGGCAGAAAATAATTGTGCCAGACTCAGAACCTTCACCTCACTGTGGCAGCTGTATACATGCTTAAGTTCCCATTGTAACACCTGGAATTTCAAGCTGTAGGATGACACATCATCTGGAAGTCCACCTCTTAGAATGGAATATAGGCAAAAAAAATATATATTGCTAGGTGTATGTTCAGATTAAAGTGAGTGGTACACATCTGCTGGCTGACAGAAGAAACTAACCGTAGACAGATTTGAACTAAAAAAACCCCTGAAGTTCAGACTATAAGGCAAAATCAGAACTATTCCATAAAATCCAAATCATAAAACTCTGACTTAGAGCTATGAGGAGATTGATACCTGAAGGTCAGAGCCTGGGTTTTGATTTTTGACCATCTCTGACTTGAATAAATCCCTCTCTGTTATCTGTGCTGCAAATGAAGGGAATATGAACCTGTCATCGACAAGCAAAACAAAGGCTAAAATAGAAAAACCATGTCAGGACATGAGAGTTAATGGTATGAAGGATGGGTGCTCCCACTGTTTTTGGAAAGGATCAATCATTGAATTGCCTCCTGCTAAGGAGAGGCTCCAATACCTGTTTGATGTTTTTCCTCTCTGCTGTGGACTTGGCCATGATCATGCGTATGGTGTAAAGGATGAGGCCCGGCAGGCGCAGCAGCTCCATCCCATTGCCCACGAAAGCAGAGGCAATCACATAGTTCACAAAGAAGGCTCCCTGGTCAGGCAGGAAGACACATCTGCCAGGAAAGACACCAGACACTGACTGGGAGGAAGGCAAGCGAACACAGGAGGTATACAATCTATCCCTATTGCCTTTGGAAATCTTTTACCATCAAGATAAGCACTATATATACCTTAGGAAGTGGTCAGAAGATTTGTGATAACCTTGTTGTAAAAGAATACTGCACAGCTATAAATGCAGCCAGTGTGGTGTGTAAGAGCCTGGCTGGGTTGCAGTTCAGATGAGGAATAAACCGTTCACAAAAAGATGCAGCAGCCTGATGGGTGGCTGACAGCAGACAAGAGCATCATCTGATGTCTGCAACAGCAACCTGACACAAGATGAGATAAGACTGCAATAGAATAATCATCTCTCCTAACTTAGTAACTCCTAATTGTCTTCCTGTTACTGATTTTGAAACAGCATTTGGAACCTATGCCCTAATAACCGCATTCTATTCTTTCCCTCCAGGCATAGGCACAAGAGCTTAAAATAACCAATATCTGCAAATTTGCAATGCAATGTGTGTAAAAACATCCATTTTCCTTAAAATCAAGATTCACTGGATTACAGAAAGAACTACTGCAGCTATTTGGTCTCACTGTAATCCTTGGGAAGATCCCCTGTCCCTGATATGCAACAATCTTCATTATCTTATCATCCTTTCTGTGAAAAAATTCTTCCTAATGCCCAACCTTATTGTCTCCTCCCCTTATTCAGCACCTCAACATCATCCCAGAGCAACAACCCTGAGCGAATTTTAATAAACACTAACCAAGGACACTAAAGAGTAAAAAAAATTTAAGTCCTAAGTATTCCTTTACAAAGGAATGGCAAAGAGAGAACATTATTTAGCTAATACTTACTCCAGCCTAACTGCAGAATCAGACGATTCTCTGTCAAACAGCCAGCGGAAAAAAAAATCAAGGCTGAAAGAAAGATGGTGAACGTAATTCAGTCTCCCACATCTTAGCACTGTCTAAAATAGCTTCTCTTTTTAAGTAGTTTAAATCAAGATAGTGGATAGAGAGAATTTAATCAAATAATCTGAACACTACTTTGACTTTATCACAGTTACTGATAATTAGAAATAAGACAAGAGGTACAAAATCAAACAGAACAAAAGCATCTACTTCATATTAAAGTTTTAATGATTAATTTTTAGCAATTATTATACAGATAGGACAAATACATGTCACCCAGTTAGTCAGGGGAAACAGTCAAATACTGTGGAAAGAAAAGGACAACTCCAACTGAAGTATAAGACATAGTCAGAAAACTTGGTTCTCAGCTGTGATGGTGAGTATGGGCAACTTTTAATTAGCCATTGATCTCAGAAGGTCTTAAATTTCTTTGTTAAAAGAAAAGTCAGGCTTTGGAAACTTCAAGGGCTCTGAGGACCCCAGATGTAAGATGAACGTTGAAATCAAATGTGTAATGGTAACATAATCACACACACTGGAGGGAGTGGGGGTACATTAACTATACCTCACAACTCGAAAACACAAGTGAAGATGTCTCATTATAAAAGTACTCAGCCATTACTTCATTAAACTATGATGCTTTACCTGGTCAGACCAAGAGAAGGCAGAATCAATACCATGAAGATCAAAAATATGTAGACTTTATGCATCATTATTCTGTTCTCTGCAGATCTACCAACATAAAAAGGCACTGAGTAAGAAACTCATACAAGAAGCTGCCACACATGAAGGATCTTGCCTGGATAATGCCAGCACCTGTCAGACTTCCAGCTTCCCCAACCATATCACACTGCTACAAGATAAAAAACAAACCTCTTTGAGATATTCACCAATATGGACCAAGCAGACTTTCAGTATCTTCTTGGGCAACAAAAACATTGCTGCATGTAAATCCAGACTCTGGATGAGCATCACTACAGGTCTGCACCAAAAGCACAGTGACGTGCAACAACCACAGCTCGTCTCTCACCCAAAGACACTCAATCTTGCAACAGCTTGTAAACAAACAGCTCTTCAAGTGTCGTGCCAGGAGGGATTAAGCAGTTCAGAAAAGGGCACCACTGCCAAGAAACCAGACACTTAGACAACCTCCTTGCCAAGTGTCAGGTCTTGGGAAGCAACATGACACTACTAATGCTATACCCCTACTATAGTAGCAGGAACAGGGATCTAGTGACACCCTGTTGTCAGAAAAGGGCAGCACTATGAACAATTCAGACTCTTAGAGCTGGTATCTGATAGGGCTTTAAAACCATAGGGGTTTTTATCAGGAACACGTGGGCACGGCAAGACCTATCAGTGTAACTACACTGAGGCTTGAAATCAGACCTATGATCTCTAGTGACTTCAGAAAATTATTTTGACTGATTGAGAAGGGCTCGAAGTTCATGTGTGTAGCACAATTACCAAAACAGAGTTGATGAAAAGCATACAACTGTGACAAATAAAAGGTAGACTCTGGACATGATGTCTTAGAAAGGAATGGTACAAAAATTAGAAATGAAAAAGAACAAAATTGACCTTAAAATATAAAACCAACCAACCAAACAAATGGCTACAAGCTTTATGGAAAAAGATTGAGTGAAGATGAGTGAAGCTGGGATTGAGTGTGAAGTTCCATGCTTTCATCTGACCGCAGGCAAACAGGGCATCAAATCTGGTATTCCAAACCAAGCTGTGCTGAGTTCTCCAAGTCAGCAGCACATCAGTGGGCTTGACACCTCTGGGGTGCACCAGTTCTGTGTGAAAACCTTGCATCAACACATCTGCTGGGCCTTTGTCCCACAAGTCTTCTCAGATCGCCACTAACATCCAACAGAGCTGAGCTGTGCACCAGGAGTTACATCCAGACCATTTTGTCAGGCCAAACAACAAAAAGATGGATGCCCTTTTTAATAAATTGTAATAATAGCCTGGAGGGGATCCAAGCCCACATGGCCTATTCTCCCAGAAAGTGACCTATTTATGGGATTAGAGGCACTTCCCATGCTCCTGTTGAAGATACACCTCCTGAGCCTGCTCATACATTTTTTTTTCTGCTTAAACACAAAAAGGAGTGAGGTGGGGAGCAGGGGAAAGCATAAGCAAATCATGTGGTCAGATTACACTTACTGTGTGGGTTACAAATTACCTAAACCCTGAAACGTGGTTATAACACTAGAAAGAGACAAGAACAGGAAATTCCCTGCTACGAGAGGTCTGCGGATTTGAGAGCTCTGTGAAAGACTGCCAATTTCATTTATCTTAGTAATTCAGCTGATAAGGTAAAAACAGAGGAAAGGTTTGCTTACTTTGTCCAGTGGGACTCCAGCAAAGTTGAGTAATACACAATTGTTGGTAGCAAAGCTGAGAAGGACCAGAGCAAGAGCGTTGGGAAAAACTGACTGATGACAGGATTCTAGTCGAGGAGAAAATAAGTATTAAAAACACTTTAATGCAGTTGTGGTGAAACAGAAACAGTAGTATTTTGCTTTTTGTAAATTATAGCAGGATGAACTGGGGAAATTATGTTCAGACAGTCTTAAATTGAGTAGTGAGTGCTTAGCACTGGCATGCAAGGCACAAAACCAAAGGGAGATTGGGAATTAAATTCCATGAGAGTGCAGTCTCACAAGGAGTTTTCATGTAGTTTGCACTAGCTTGGGGAAATATTTAAAAAGAACAGCTTCCAAGCTGCTTTAGCTGCAGTCAAACTAGGTTCAGATATATATGCCATCTTGCTTTGAACCCTATAAGCAAAATAAAACCATTTTACCTCAGAGTTAAAGATCTGAATTTCCCCCCTTCTTATCACAGAAATCAAAATAGAAGTTGAACTTAAAATTCCATTTTTTGCAAAGACTTTTTTTACTACAAAGTTTAGAATTATTTAAGTTTGGATCACAAATTTTTACCACAAACAAATACATAAATACATTATAAATATAAAGCCTCAGATTAAATTACTTCAGACTATTATCCAGGAACAAAAGAGGGCTAAAGACCTGCTTCTGGACTTTTGTTTTATCAGCAGCTACATAAAACAATCCTGAGAATTTTAACTGAAGGTGTAGAGTAAGACAATGAAACCCAATCAATTTACCAAAATTTTGGTCTGATCCACAGCTATATCCAAACATATGGCAATACTCACATTAAGGTAGTGAATAGGCTTAGTGACATTGAACTTGTCCATGGTTGAGATGATTATGGAAGGAGTAGTAAGAAAAAACAGCACAATGAAAAGAAGCAAATTAATGCAAGCCCATCTAAACCACCATTTCAGTCCATGCACTGAAAGATTTTTCCTGGAGAAAGAAGTAAAAATAAAAAGGACATTAAAACAAGCAGCAAGCATTTGCTGTTAAAAAAAGATATATACTATCTGTCAAGTAACAGGTGGCACTGCTTTTTCTAAACTGAGCTTTCAAAGTTATGTAACAAAGCACTACACAAGTTCCAGTTGCTATCAAAAATAAAGAGAAATGTGCAACCTCTCTTGAAGGATAACATAAATTGTGCTTGCAGAAGAACATATTTATTCTTTCATTACACAAACATAATGTCTATTGTAGTTAAGGTTTGGGATGAAACACTTCCATTGTTCAATAATACAGAAGTACTAAACAGCAGTGGAACAAGAAGAGACAGAGAGAGAAGACACAGAATTTCTGCAAGGAGAATACTTATCAGAGGCAGAATCTACCAAAAAACTGTGATTTGAAATAAAATTTTGAATTTATAAACACTGCATCCTTTCCTGCCCTATTAAAACAGCAACCATAGATTTTAAACAAGTAAAGTTCTTAAATGTTATTTGAGATGGTTGCCAAAAGGACTGGAATGATTTGAACTCTAGTTAAACAAGTAAAGTTCTTAAATGTTATTTGAGATGGTTGCCAAAAGGACTGGAATGATTTGAACTCCAGCCAAAGCCAAATATTCAGAAGAAACAAAACAGGGATACAGAGGTTCAGTAACATCCCTAATTATGACAAGTCTTTTTGTGAACTTGGCAAATCCCTGTGGTCCCTCTTCTTCAAGGTGGGGGGAGGAGAAAAGAAAAAATAACAGAAACAAAACCAAACAAATAAACCAACCCAAAATATCAAAATCCCACCACTTTCTTCTCTTAGAGATGTTTAGAAAAGTTTTGCAAGTGCTTCAGTGCACTGAGTTCCACAGACAATTTCTTCAGTCCAGTGCTTGAAGAAAGGAAGAGGAAATGAAGCACACACACACAGAAGAACCCGTTTATGAAAAAGGCACATTAAACTGTCCCTACCTGGAAAGCAGCTTGCAAGAGATTTTTTAATTCATATCTCAACGTAAGACTGCTGCAAAAGACTCTAAGCTAAGAATCACGGGGTTTTGCCTCATGGTTAAAGATTCTGAACTTTGTTCCCTACTGCAGCATTGTAGTTCTAGAGAAAACCTCTCAAATAACAGAAATCAATAGCACAGTCACCTTAAAATTAATTTTCTATTAAAAACATTAAGAAAGAAGTGTGCTTTAAAAAAAAGAACAACATACAGGTGAAATACAGTAATTTTTGCATGTTTGTGTCTCACTTGCAGTTTTGGGTTGGGCAGTGGAAATGTCACAACAGATTTCCTATCACAGAAGAAAGGATTGTATTGACCCAAACCTAAGGGATTTGCAAAGCAAACAGAAAATGTTCAGATATTTTTTAGTCTATAAGCATGACAGATGACAGCACAGGAACAGTTTAATTCCAAAAGCATTTATCTGGAAAATGTACTGAGTCAATGGAGATATTAGAAGACAGACCAGAGTTTACAGAGTGCATCAAGTTACACTCATAACGTGGCAACTCCAGAAAATGTATATGTATTTTGAGGATACTCAGCACTAACACCAAGTTGCTTTCCTCAGATCTCAACAGTAGACATGCACTGGCCTCAAAAATGGAAACACTGAGGGACAAACATAAACAGGATTAGGGTTTTTTTTAAATTTTGGGCAGATTAAACTCTAGTCCATTACCCCAGGTAATGTCCACAGATCCCAAGGTCAATGAACACCAGTAATGAAAATAAAGAGGCAGATCAGCCGCATTCCAACACCACATAAAGTTTCAGTTTAGGGTTAAAGAATAACACTTTCATCCCTGTTTCTTCCGTGTCCATTCTAAACCTACATTATCACTAATCAATGGATGTAGGACAGGAATCTTA
Source organism: Platysteira castanea (assembly GCA_013397175.1). NCBI lineage: Eukaryota > Metazoa > Chordata > Aves > Passeriformes > Platysteira > Platysteira castanea. The sequence goes on from VYXC01000510.1 coordinate 724,706, forward strand.
CCAACAAATATTCTCAGGATAAGGAGCGTATCGGACCTCCCAGCTGGATACACACAGCTCCCTGCTATAGGATGAAGGCTGGGGCTCTCCTTTACATTTAATGCTCTGACATTTGCAGGCATTGAAGTCTTTAAGAATGCTGTAAGGAAGAAGAAGATTTTTCCCATTTTTTACTCCCAAAAATGCTGAATATGTAATGACAAAGTCTGGGAATAGTGATAAAGGGTTTTTTTTTATTATTTTAATAACCTGTGATCAAGATAGAACTTAAACAACAGTGTAATATTATGCATTAATTACCGTTATATAAACAGTCGCTACCACATGCCTGGGATCTGTTTTGTTGGAAATAAAAAGCAGTCTTGGTTTAAACTGTTTACTGCTTCTACCAACATGAACAACAGCAATGAGTCATATTAAAAAAAAAAAAATCAAAGCCTGAGAGCATTGGAAAAAAATAAAAGACAGACAGTTTCTTAAGCACATCTTTACATAATACAGCTGTTTTCAAATCAAAGTAGACTAATGAAATGAGACTGCAGACTAATGCTTTACACTAGTATCAAAACTGGCCAATTTTGCCTTGAGTACCAATTCTCAGAAGAATTTTTAGCACACTGGTATTCTCACAATTCAAAATATTAGCCTCTTTCACCCACTCCTAAAATAATCACAGTGCTTAATTCTATCTTCTAACATTATGAGTTGACTGACACTCAAAATATTTAAAGAAAATTTAAACATGCCCAGAATAAACACCTTCAAAGATCTCTCAAAGGACAGCAGTAGAAAGGCGAGGCACGCATTCAGAGACTCTTTTATTGCAGTAGAATAGAAACAATATTATATTTAAATGGGGAGATTCTAAAATCCGTGAACATGCTTGTTTCTCAGTTGTGGTCTGAACATAAAGAAGACAGAGAACCACACACACAAACACCAAACACAACCCCCAGCCCCCAGATCTTTTCCTTACCAGAATTCAAGCAGTGATGTCAGATTGCCAGCATCTTGCAGCAGCAAGTATTTAAGAAAGTTAATTATTCTTTGACAGTGTATTTCAAAAATACATACAGAGCAAGCTTCAGCCATCATTAACAAGCTTCTACAACCATCTGAGACTCTAGAACCTCAGTTCTGACTTCCTGTTACTCCCATCCTATTTCAGGGCTCTGTGGAGCAGAGCATCCTAAGGGCACCAAGTAACTTTCTAATTTGATGGGAGCCTCACCTTTGCATGCAATCTTGTCTAATTTTCCATGGAACAGAGTCCACCACATTAATTCCAAGCTAACAAACTAAAATGTTTTCGGGTCCTGATGATTCAACTCAGAGATGCCTGCAGTGCAACTCAGAACTACATGGACAGATTACTCCATCAAAATTATACACAACACATCATCAGGAGCTAGAGAAGGAACTTCAGTGCTTATTTCTTCTTTCATTTTCACATCTCAAAATGTTATTTGATTACAAAATTAGGCGAGGAGGCAGATTTCATCACACAATCACTACTCAGTTAAAGAGTAGCAAGCAAAACTTTCTCCAACATACCAAATTCTTGCAAGAAATTCTACATCCTGGACTTCCTTGAAAAACAGCCTGAAAGATTGTTTCTCTAGCACGACTTGAAGGCCAAAAGAATGCAGACAATTTAAATCAGAGGCTATGAAGAATAAAAAACCCCATGATGTGTTATGTTGTAATACAAATATTATTCTGCTTACCTTTACCCACTTTGTGTTAGCAAAAGATGCGTACAAAGTGCCAACAGAACATGAGAGGCTACACACATTTTCTCTACAAATGACTGAGTAAAAGCACAGAACAACTTCTGATATTAGGTCTACACTTCTATCTACAACAACAGGTAAGAGAGATACAGAATATGTATCTATCACCTGTGGCCAGGACCCTCACTGAGCCTACACTGCTGAGATGACTTAACCAGCACTGTAATTTGCACCCACTCTGATAGTTTGGTAATTGGACCACTTGCACAGTAGAAAATGGAAATATCAGTAACTCATGTTCAAAACCAATTAGTCTGGCCTCCTATTAACCTACACTGATGGACTGGATCCCACACAGAAGAGAAAGGCTCTTCATCCCATGAAATGTCCCAAGCCTTTTAGCCCCTTAGATAATTTCTTTGCTCCAAGCATAGAGGCTAAAACGCAAACTTCAGGGAAAACTTACCAGAAAGCAAAGCAGAGCAAATCCACAGAATGGTGAAAAAGAAGAAAGGAAGAACCAGCATAAGCAACAAGGGACACAAACAACAGATCAGTTGTACTATTTTAGTAAACAGAGAACAAACAAGACAACAGACAAAACTTACAAGGTTGCCATGGATTTCTCTTGAAATGTTACAAAAGCCATTCCCAGCGGGTTATTATGAACAGCTCGTTCCTCTTTTGAATATTCTTCCTCAAGTTCATTTCTAACTTTGGTATAATAATCTACAGCATCCTCCTATGGGGAAATTGATGACTGTTACATGCAAGTACCAGATGGCCAATATCTTCATTAACACACAGCTTACACAAACCACTGTCACTCCTCCTCATACCATTCCCACAAATTACAGATGATGCCACAAGGCAAAGACAAACAGGAAGATTTTCTTGTACTTCAGCTTGTGCACTAAGATTACATTTCGAAAGTTTCAGGGAATTCCTCCTTACCACACAGTACAAGAACATGGCAGATGACCTATGGGCAGTGAATGAATCAAGAATTTTCAGAAGGTCAATGAAACATGACACAAAAACTGTTTTCTGCTCCTCTAATAACCTACTTAGCCATAACTAAAAAAACCCCACAATCTCTTACCCTTTCACATCCTCTCACTTCGCAGCAGCAGAATTGACCACATGGCTTAGGGTTGATTTGGACCCTCTTGCCATACTTCTGATGCAGGTGTTCATAGTAAATCAGGCTTTTTTCTGCCTGTTTTCTGCACAGAAAAATACATTCATAACATTTGCAAGAAAACAGTATAAAATCAAGCTTAAAAAGATTATAATCCCTGAGAGAAAAAGTTATGCCTTGGACTGATAGCAAATTAATAAGTCACCAAAGATATTTATATGCACTTTATTTTGGTTACTCATATAAATATAATTTATTTTCAAGTCTGTAATATCATTATACAGCCTACACTTGTCATGAGGTTACAGGAAAAAGAACAACCCAGTGCTCTTCTTGAGAGTCCAGAAGAGAACGTTTGTCTCTCCTGTGATCAGCACCTCTGGCCAAAGAAACAGGGTTAACAGAGTTATTAATTCAATAGTTCAGTTTTCCACATTGCACTGCCTAACCATAAATAACTAAGTACAGACATAAATCGATAATCAGCAAGTCAAAACTTAACTTAGGCATCACACAACATATCACACCTACAAGAGGTGGGCTGAACCCCACAAACCCCTTTAAAAACCAGTCGAATCTAACTGAAGTCCAGACCAGAACCTGAAGAACAGAATTTCTCTTTAGTACGCACCAGGTTAGTACCACTGGTACATGTTGATTAAGGACTAGCAAAACATTCATAAAACTATGCTAAACTCGTGTAGGTTACAAAAACAAGTACCTTTTTTTGAAAAGGTTAATCAGCTTGGCTACATCATAACACAGCTGGACCTCCAGCACCGTGCAGGTTGGGTAGGCATCCCTGAAAGGAAACAGCACATGAGAACAATAAGAACAGAAAGTACACTGAAGAAACTGTTTCAAAGAGCAGCACTGATATCTAACTGACATCTCATCACTCATTTGATTTCTGAATGAGGTACCAGAGAGCAGAGACTTCCACAGACAGTTGTTGAAAGTTACTTAACACGAGATGCACAGCTTTATTCCATGTGTGGGGGCATGAATGGAAAGTGTGGATACACAGACACTTTCCTAAATTCTGATTTTAAGATCAGCTAACTAACTTTACTAGAATAGTCTTTTCTCAATTCTGGCTAAGGAATAAGATATACTTTTACAAGGTGGGTTCTATAATATGAATTTTAAACAGTGCAAAATTCAAAAAAATTTTCTGCCTGGGCAGGTAAAACTATCAGGACAATTTTATATCTCCTATTCCTAAACAAAGATGGAAAGAAACTTTTTACAAGGGTGTGTAGTGACAGAGTAAGGGAGAATGACTTCAAACTGAAAGAGAATAGATTTAGATTAGATATTAGGAGGAAGTTCTCTACTGTGAGGGTGGTGAGGCACTGGCACAGGTTGCCCAGAGACGCTGTGGATGCCCCATCCCTGGAAGTGTTAAAGGCCTGGTTGAATGGGGTTCTGAGCAACCTGGTCTAGTGAAAGGCGTCCCTGTCCCTGGCAGGGAATTGGAACTGGATGATCTTTAAGGTCCCTTTCAACCCAAACCATTCTATGACTCTAATGTTATTGCTCAAGTATGGAACTTACGTGAAATGGTTTTGTATTGTCTCTTCACTGGCATTTTTTGGAAGACCAGTTATGAACAACGTGCACTTAACCTGGGAGAGAAAATGCAAGGCACATTTTGATAAAACACATCATGAAACAGAAAACAAGAATATGAGGAAGGCCAAGACACAGCACAATTAGCTGTGTAGTAGAGGGGGGGGAAAAAGGTAGGAAATTCTGATTTTGGTGGGAGCTCCATCTATTTAAGACACCACCTTCTACACTGGTAATATGTTACAGCAAAATTTCACAAATCCCTCCCCAAACCCCTTCTCTCCAAACATTTTCACAATTCAGTCAGTAGAGCATTGTTTTCAGTCAATTCCTTCACATTTATGTCACATTCTAGCATGCAGGAAGCACCTTAGCTATTTGCTTTTTTAGCATTATCCCCTAGCAAATATGCTCTATGGGGTTCTTTTTCACTCCAATACAGACACTTACTATGTTTTCTTCTTTATATGTGACGTACTTCATGTGATGTCTCATGAAGACAACAGTCAGAATCAGGTAAACAACAGCAAAAACTGTGTGCAGCCAAAGCAGATTATTGCTGTCAGACAAAACATTAGGAATATGAGACACAGGAAGAACCAACTGTCCAGCTGATACAAGCAGCTATCAAAATGATAATCAGATCAAAACCTCTCACTGAACATAAAACAAGAAAAAGAAGGTAGTTACTGGTAGTCAGTCACACCTATGCAGATGCCTTGGACAGCCAAGAGGATTATTTGCTTATCATAAAATTCTGTAGGTCATGAAGCTAAAAAGAAAACAGATACTCTGTGACATGGACATATTTAGGCAGTGTTTTTCATTCAGATGACCTATAGCACATATGATGCTATTTGCCAGAATGTTGTTGTTTATTGTTTACTGTGACGAGTGCACATTAAACTCTCCTTGAACACAGTTCTTATTTAAATTGAAAACAGCCTCATAAAGGGAGTAAATTCTGCTTTTCTGATACCTCCTTCAAAGCTGACAGAAGTTCTGCTTGTGAACAGCTCTTCAGTTTGTGAACAGCATTAATTATTGCAATTAAACTAAAATACAGGAACCTATTCTACAGATGAAAAAAAAAACCCAACCAAGAAAAGAAAATCCCCATTAGTTATCTGGTTTCATAATGTGGTTTAACAAAACAAAGAAACTCTGTTGGACAGGGTGTCATGGATGGATGTGTATTGATCAAGTAATAAATTAGAAGACTTGTGCAGCTTCATACTTCATCTATTTTACAGATTTTTAAAAGACATAGAAGTCATTTTAACTGTAATCTCAGAGAGATGCACACACATAAATCTAATGTAAGGGAATTTAAATCATCCCAGTAACACATTCCAGCTATCAGCTTCACCTTCCTTCTGAAGCATGGTTTCCTTTAATGGGGAAATTTCTGAAAATAGTATCACTAGGTGTGCAGTCATTATCCAAGAGAAAAATGTGGTGTAAGAAGTGGGAGCTGAGAGAGTAGAAGCCCAGTCTCAAGATTTCTTATCAGCACTGTAAGTGCACAGCCTGAAGCAGAACATATGCCAGTTTCAGTTGATGCAGGGGGATTAAGTTATTCCAAACCCCATAAGCAATGCTGCAAATAGCAATTCCTGTGTTTAGAGACCATGGCAGGAAACATCAGCATAAAGGCACTCTGCGAGACTTACCTAGTCTGTAAGTTTACTATAGTTGTTCTTCCAAAACTATAGGGATCCTTATCTAAGAAGAACAAAAACAAGTATGAAAATTAACCAGTCCAACACTTAGTGTCAGAAAGTCAGCTTTTATTCTATTTCTTAGAGAAGTTGATATATTTGTTTTTAATGCTGAGCAAGTTAATTGATAAAAAGATTTAGAATCATAATCAATGCTGGTTTACTCTGTACTGCATTTTCCAGTTGGACAAAACACCCCTAGATTATACCACATTCAAGCCATCAAGAAAAACAGTAGATTGTTTTGAAAATCTGAACAGTAGCTCTCTGAAGCAGTTCCCTTTCTTCCTCCAATGTCCCTTCATGTCCATTTACAACATTGCTTAGGGATTGAACATACTTCCTTCACATTTTTCTTTCACTAGAACTGATTTCTTATTTCAGGCTTTTAAAATGCATTAATTCAGTGTTGACAAAACAGTGCTGATAACCTTGCTAGGGTCAAAAATGGGTTTACATGACATTATTTCTCTAGACGGCCAAGTATTTTAGAAAATGATAATGAGAGTGAAAATTGAGTAAATGATCACAAAGGAAAAGGAGTTAAGTGTACCTTGAAAGCTAAACAATCCTGATAGCCTGTACTGTTAAACCACATTGCAAGTTAAGTCATCACAACTGAAAGAACAGCAAATGCATAAAATCAGCTTAGAGTGGAAGAGGAGGAAGAAGGGAAGAGATGCTAAAGCTTTGGTTTTCAGCTGTATTTCCTAGACTCACAAAAGTTAATGCAGAAAAACAGAAGCTGTATTGTCCTGCTTTAATAGAAAGCTGATACTAATATAAACAGAGAATTGCCAAGAAAGAGCTCCTTAAAAGGGAAGTCAGAGATGGAAGTTCCACAGGGAAACAATACAAAAAGGAAAAGGTACAATGTATCCTATTACAGACAAGAGCTATGTCACAAGGTTCTTAAAAACCCTGAACAACATTTTAAACATGATCTTGATGAGACTGATAGAAATCCAGGTATAAAATGGGATTGTAAATGCTCATTATCAAAAATGGAAGAGTGCATAAACAGGGTTTAACAGAGTTCTCACTCAAAGAACTCAGTACCATCAGCAAACTGAACGACAGATTAGAGGACATGATTATTGTATTTGTAGGTGCCACAATAGAAGACATAATCAGGACTAGACTGCAAGAAACATGAAATTAACTTTATCTGGTCAGCACTGACAATGTCTCTGCAAGACTTGTCCAATTTTGAGACAGAAATCAAGACATAAAGGAACAGTGGGAGACAGTGTAGCTAGATAAAAACAAAAATTCAAGGCATAGCTGACAATTATATGATCAGCCAAATGAAAAACATTTCTCATTAAAGATCAAATTAACTGGTCAGTTTATGAAAAAGAGGAAAAAGCAGATAAAAAAAGGTGTTTATAATCCTCAAGCAGCTACAAGGATTTTGCAAAGAGGAAAAGAATAATGTATTATCTCCAGTGACAGGTCAAAAAATGATTTGAAATTAATTGTAGCAAAAGAGGTTCAGACTGGATACTAGAAAAAGATTTCTCAGCAGTGAAGATGTTTCCCATTGACAACCACCAGCAATAAAAATCATAATGATAAACACCAGTTAAGAGGACATGAGTAAAGTTAATCCTGCCTTGAGCCTTTTAAGTCTTGTCATCTACGTCTGCATGAGGTCTGCACTCTTGTTCCTGACAATGGTTTAAAGAGCCTCCTACACTCACACAAATTTCACATCAGACTGATGGTGTGTGTTGGGTTTGTGTGGCCAGGTTTTGGTAATGGGGGGATTACAGGGGTGGATTCTATGAGAAGCTTTCTCCATATCCAATAAGCCAATTCCAGCCAGCTCCAGGACAGACCCACTGCTGGCCAAGCCAACTAGGAATGACAGTAACACCTCTGTGATAATATATTTAAGAAGGAGAAAAAAGTTGTTGTGCAGATCTAATTGCAGTCAAAGAGCAAAGTGAGAATATGTGAGAGGAACAGCTCTGCAGACACCAAGGTCAGTGCGGAAAGAGGGGCAGGAGGTGCTCCAGGCACCAGAGCAGAGACTGCCCTGCAGCCCACGGTGGAGAACCAGGGGATGCAGAGATCCACCCACAGCCCGTGGAGTAGACCCACATCGGAGCAGGTGGATGCCTGAGAGGATGCTGTAACCCTGTGGGAGGGCTGTGCTGGAGGAGGGTCCTGGCAGGGACCTGTGGACCCATGGAGGGCAGAGTCCATGCTGGAGCAGGTTTCCTGGTAGGACCTGTGACCCTGTGGGGGACCCACACTGTGCCTGAAGGACTGCACCCTGTAGAAGAGTGACCTCTGGTGCAGCAGTTTGTGAAGATGGCATCCAGCCAGGGTCAACCCACTACAGTGGTTAAAACACCACTTTATAAAGTTTACAAAAAAAAAAAAAAATCTTAAGAGCTTTTATTATTACATAAAATAAAGAATTCTTCTAAGAACACACAAAAAATTAATTCTTACCAAGTAGATCACCCGATAGGTTGACAGGCAATATCACACACACGGACAAAATGCTGATAGCAATCAGCAAGCAGATGATGTGACGCTGGAAGGCGAGGTAATGGATGGCATCTTCACCACACCTCTCGTGAATCTCATCATCACTGCATCAGAGACAGAAAAGCACATGGTCAGCCTACTTAGTCTTCTTGGGAGTGATTTATGAACTCACATTAAATCCTCAGTCTCCACAGTGACATCCCCATCCTCATCAATCCATATTGGCTTTCAAAATGGCTGTGTTCTTCCACATGTAAATTCAGGTTCCAAAAGTGTATTTTTCTTGTGCAGTAACACCATACAAAAATTCACACTAGGGGATTTAGGATTGAAACACTAATCTGAAAAGCAAATATGAATCCAAATTCTTTTGGACTAGAAGACGACAAAGTCATTCGCTGTGACCTCCTGCTTTATGACAATCACAAGTCGAGCTCCCCAAATTTAAGATCACACTGTGACAGTATTCACTCATCTCCATAAGGGCTGCCTATGAGGAAAATTAAAACAGAATCACCTCACTCTTATGATACCCAGGTAAGAGGAGATATAAAAGGCTTTGGAATGAACTCTCACCATCTCTCCATCATCAGCCGATTAGATCATTAAAATAGGAGAACTTGGAAGGAACTGAACTAGCAAAAATAGAGAAATACAGGCCTAACCCCCACCCCTTTTATATTTCAACATATCCAAGCTAGAAATTGAGTTTTAAAAACCACGATCTACTAAGCCCCAAGAGACAAAGAACATACATCACATGTCTAATATGCAGTTTCTGGGAAACACTGGGATGGACTTTTCCTAGTTATTCAATTGCAGCCCCAACTAAACCACCAGTTCTCCACAGAAACCCTTGCAGGGAAATCACACTGCCTGCCTGAGGCCCTACTGGCTTCAAACAGGGGAACACCCACAAGGTACTCTTTGAAGAGTAAAAGCCTAGAGTGTAATTATTAGCTCTGAATCCATATAAATGCCATAGATTCACTTAGATTCACACACTGTCTGAAGATTGGGAAGTCCCTGGGCTGCTAGCAGGACAAGTGTATCCTGAAAAAGGATTCCCATAATTGTTTTCACTCTCTTTTTTTCACCCAGCCAGAGGCACCTGTATCAGTGCTTGTACTGAAATTCTATCTGATCAAAGGGGGAAAAAATCCCCAAAATTTTGAATGAAAACCACCTTTTCAAACTAAAAAAAGATCAAAGCAAACCACAGCTCACTATTTCTGTTTCATATACTTACTGCATCCGAAAAGCAGCTGTTATCCAAGAACAAAAGCCCTACAAATAAAGAAAGGAGCTTTTAGGAGCTAACATATAGAAAACAGAGTCTAATCCATCCAATTAAGAGAAGTGTTTATATTAAGCCAACCTCTTAGCTAAAAAGCCAGTAGTCTGTTGCTCTGAAATACAAGGGTCTAATACAAGTCAGTCAGCTAAATGCTTGTTAGAAACGCTGCTGTGATTACATTAACAGAAAGGCTTCTTATACAGGCTTACAAATCCTCTAATGAAACTGGACAGCAGAATTCACATCTCACTGGGTGTCCCACTATGGTTCAAAAAACCCCTTCTTTCTCAAAAGGGCTCTTCTTTCAAGTGAACATTATCCAACCAAATAGACACACACGTTACTCAACAGCTAAAGTTGCTTTAAGGTTTTAAAAAGATGAAGAAAACTACACAAATAGCAGAGCAATCCTGATCAAACACTAGTATGCTTTTGATGTTCACAAAAATAATTAATTTCAAGGCTAGATAGTAAGTTGATGCATGTTACAGAATGTTAAAACATAGGATGCCACCAATGGACAACTCTTGCATGGTCCATTCTGAAATTGCAACACAAAATTATAGAGGTGTACCAATTCGAAGACTCCAGAAAGACCATGGAGGGAGCCATTTAAGTTTGGCCAAAATACTATCCTCTACTCCAAACCAATTTGATTATTAAGAGTGTATAGCACTATTATTAGCCTCACACTTGCATCCAGTTTTCTCAACACTGTGAGGAAAAGAATGTACTATCCAGAGCAACTAGGTATTATTTGCAATGTGAACACAATGTAACTTTTTGAACTGTTACTAAGTACAAATTATTTACTAGTCTTTTTCCACTCTCCCCTCCCCCCTTGAAACACTAACATGTAGTCCCTCTCTAAATTTTAAAAAAACCCAACAAAGCAGACTTAGAAACAATGACACAAGATACTGGTTTATGATATGGCAGTAGTTCGTCAAGAAACAGATTATGTACGGTTTTATAAAAACACATACATGTAAACAATACATTATTAGTTTTTGCATAGAGATGAACATGAATTTAATGGTTCATTGAACTATATGGAATTGCAAATTACAGCAGATTCCACTAAACCGATTCCATTCAGTAAGTATTATCAGAACTACAGAACATTTACCTTATCATATTCAAGATCTTCAGGTACTGATGATGATGTTGACAATCGGTTGTACCTTGATTCACTAAAATACATTAAATGATGCTTTTAAGTATCTTTAATAACAGATGATGGAATTCTACAGAATTATTTCAATTTAAACAATTCTGACTAAGGGATGTAGTACCAACACACTTTTTCACTTGTGAAAGCTGTGGTTTTCACCTTGTAGCCCATGCCTGGTTATAGTAACTTGTGTATGTCCCATGTTGAACAGAGAGGACACGTGAGCTCCTGACATAAGAGCACATAACTGAACTAGAAAGAAAATAACACTTTATGAGGATATTAAACCTACAGTGATATAAGGGAATGCAACACAGGTGTGGTAGCCTAGCCAGGATCAGATTTTCAAGCTGGCTTCCTGTTTGTATAGTCCTCACTACAACACTTCTTTTCCCTCCACCTTCCTTCCTTCAGCCACTACTCACCATTGCTTCTCACAATTAAATCCCTGCAAAGCCACCTCCGCACACAAACAGTCCTGTAGCAAGGCTAGAAACATTTAGAAACTCTGTAGCCCTCAAAAGCAGCAGAGTGCCTGTTTTCAGTTTGCTGCTAGGAAGAAATGTTGAAATGGTAATTACAGGACAACACATGTTAGAATGGAGTGTGTTCCTAGGTGTCTCTATAATTTTGACCAGCAGGCTCAGCTCACAGTCGAGCCGGACAAAAAGACAGGCTCCTGGGTGTCTGACTGCTCCAGGGCCTCTCAGTTCCCTGCCTCCACAGCTCACATGGAAGCCTTATACCAGAGGACCATCATGATTGCTGCCCCAGCCAGCTGGATTAAAGCCTTCTGAGTTATTGCCCATCTTATTTTACATCATCTACCTTTCACAACTGTACATGGATTCCTAAAAGCAGGTTTTGAGTTCTTTCCTGTTGCTCAGCTGTGAATTTACGACAACTTGATTGCACCAGGAAGAGGCTCACTGTTTAAGCTTCCCCCACTGTTTAAGCTCACTGTCTAAGCTTTCACAGACAGACAGCTTAGACTTTAAACACCCCAACACATCATCTTACAGAAAAAAACCCTCAAAAACAAAAGCTCGTTTGAAATATTACTAAAAATCAGTGAAGAATTTCAGAAACCTGCAACAGTATGCTTTTATTTTTGAACCCTCGGGAAATTTTGTGGCACAGGCTGTGCTGGGAGCTCTGGGAATACACAGGGCTTGAGCCAAGATAAACAAAATGGTTAATATACTTCTGTCCAGAAACACACTGCAAACATCAATGTGCAGCATGTCATCTGACAAGCAGCCTATTTCCTCACCCTCCACTTCCTTAACTCACAGCTGTAGGATGAAATGCACGGCAATGGCAAACACAGGACTTACGTTTGAAACCATGAACAGTAACTCTCTGAAGGGGATGTATCCTGCACAAAGCAGTGTGAGTGCATTACTAACAAACAAGTGCATGTGATTACAAATGTCTCTAATTGATATAAATACACCTAACGTAAGCCATGTTTACTGTACTTTCCTCCCCACTCCCCAAATGGTTTCAACAAGTCAGTCTGATTGCAGATGTTTTTTACCTTTCAACTTCTGACACCAGAGCAACACGACCGTAGTCCCAGAATCTCTTTCTTATAATAGAAAACAGTAATATTAAAATCTAGAAAATAAAAAGGAAGATATTCAAATATTCATTTTTCCCATTTCACAATAATTTTTCTTATTTTTCTTATGACAAAAAATGCTGTCCTAGCTTCTAAATCAGTTATCACATGCCAGCCACCTCAGTGGTGGCCATGCTACAGACCAACCAGCCTGGGACCAAAGGACCAGGATAGCTGCCTTCCTGTTCTAATCTGAAGAGAGCTGCATGCAAAACTACTTCTGAATTAAAGTGTGTGAAGGTTTGTGACAGGAAAAGTAAAAGTAGAACTTGAGAGCAAGTCAAAACTTTCCTGCACCCACTTTTACTTCTATTCATTACTTAATGACCAGAACTATGATGCGAGACTTGCAATTTTATTTGCTTTTCAAACAGTGATGCAAACAGACTGTAGGGGGCTTAACTATTTTATCAAGTGTAAGAATTATTTTTATCCTAAGTAATGTATTATTTTAATTCTCAAACCCTAGAAACTTATATTTGGTCTCTGCAATGTATCTTTAATCTGTCCCCTGTATTTTCCCTTTTTGAAAGAGACTAAGAAAACAAGAAAAAGGCTCCATCACTGAATATTTCATAGATTCACTTCTTTCTTTTTTGTTTTTTTAAGAAACAAGTTACTCTACAGAAAGCAATGAAGTAACAAGGCCTGTTTTCTATGCATATGTAGCATACGCCCTCACCTTCTGCTTCCTCCTACATCCCATTCCTGTTTGGCTGGAAAGTGGTGTTAGTGATGTAACTTACTGCGATCAAATACTGACTGGCAAGCCAGGATACACGTCCAGATTATCTCTGTGTCAAGATTACACAGCTAATTTCCACATTTCACCATGAATATAACCTTCTTATAAGAGTCTTCCTCCCAAGAGGGAGGATTAATTTAGATCTTCCTCCTTCATCTGGTCATTAAATTTGATGCAAGCAGGAAAGTTCTCTAGCTTCTTCACAACTCTGGTTGAAATTGGCTATAGTATTTGACAGTTATTAGGTAGAACCGCCAGATAAAAATGGGAAGATAATGAAATATATAAACTTCACTTCCTTTGGAAACCAGCCTAGAAATAACATATCAGAAGCCCATCAACTGACAGTTACAAAGGGATATGCAGTAAACACGTCATGAAAATAAGAATACAGGAGTTGACAAATAATTTTCAGTACTTGCTGCTTGAAGAAGAGAGGAGCCTTCTGCACTGCATCCAACTCTCTACCTAACACTGAGTGCAGAGTTCAACAGCAAGGAACTCCAAAGCAGAGACTCAGTGTCTTAAAATTGAGCCACAGCTTTAAAAAAAAAAGTCCCTCCAAACACTTCAACTAAATCTTATTAAATGCTTAGCTGTTGGTCACACAGAGCCGTAAATACTGTATATCCTCAGAAAATGGATTTATGGTGCCATACACCATAAATCAACAGCAAAGAATGCCACTACATAACCTTTAGGAACCTCTCATGTTCCTAGTGAATGAATGAACCCTCTACACTCCTACAGAACTACCAGCTCAGACCACAGGTACTTTAAGTTTCTTACAGCAGATTTCTAGAACTCAGAAACTATGTCATCCCTTTAGTCTTATTTTACTACCACAGGCCCATTGGCAGGTCTGCAGCCCAGCATCAGTTTCTGGCGGCTGAAGACCATCTAGCCAAGCTTACAGAGATAACCACAAGTTTTATCAGAGGTAACCTACAGAGATAACCACAAGTCTCAGGCCTATCCTGAGCCCCCAGACAGCAATTAACCATATTCTAATCAAACCTCTTGTCAGGACTGAGCTGGTCAGTATATTATTTCATCTTCATCTACAGCTTCAGGAAATCTAATTTTAAAAAAGTTTGTCTTTCAAAAGGCAATACAATATGGAAAATCTGTCATTTCATAATCAAGTTAGTAACGGTGTCCCCTTCCTGAAAATGTACCCAGTACTTAAACCCAAATGTTCTTGCAGTTAAGATAAAACATAAAAATTTGAGCTACAATCACAAAATTCACTGTGACTCCACACACAGACCCTATAACACTGCACCCTCCCTACATCTACACATCCAACATACAGTGACACCATCAGCCCATCTGTATGCAAACATTTATCAACACTTGAAAAGCGCTTTGATGTTCCCAGGATGGCCTAAACTCATTTCTTATTCTGAACACTCTCAGAAACAAATTCCAACCCGATAAATAAGAGAATTCTGAACAATCTAACTTTTGAGAAGGTCAGAAGTACTTTCAATACAAGAAACAGAAAACCAGGCTTACAAAAAAGAAGGTTACGTCAAGCAGCAGGACAGTTGGGATTCCACCAAAAGTTACTCCTTGGAGCACCGTGCTGCCCTGGGCAGTGCTGTAGCAGTAAGTCTCATTTGTCCTGTTGAAAGGTTCACTCCTATTTCCGAAGAAGCCTAGATGAGAATGTCCAAAACCCAGAAAATAGAAAGGGTTCATTTTGTCTATCCCTTTAAAAGACAAAAAAAAAAGAAAAGAGAAGAAATGGTGAAATCAGCTTGTGAAAAGCCTGGTTGGTATTTGTGAGATATACTAATATTAAAAGTATAAAAAGTGTAGGAAGGTCCAATCAGAAAACTACTTTGCAAAAGAAAGTGCCTCCTTTGACAATCTCTTCCCTTCACATGTGAAATATTTTGCAATAATTGGCAGGTTCACCTACCAGCAGTGCCCAGACAAGAATTCCAGACATCTAACAAACCACAACCTCTACAGACATCTGAGCATGACAGCAGAAGAACCCTCCCCCAAAAAATCTCCCTATCATTTAATCTGTACCATCAAACTACTTATTCCAGCATGGACTGTGATTCTAGGACTCACTCAGGGCATTACATATTCCAACGACAGCAGTTTGAAGATTTTGTTCCTAGTTGATGAGCACGTGTGAACGCACCGGCTTGTGAACTTTGTATTTAAATGTCAAAACCTTGAGATCATTAACAAATTCACCACTAATTCCACAGAAAAGAACTACTACACAAATACACATGCTCCTTTCTGTTCTTGGAATATTGGGTGATTTTCCTTTTCAAAATAATTCAACTGAAAGGACAGCACAGTAATTACAGTGTGTCACAAACAAGAAAGAACAAAGAGTACTTCTCAGAGAACAGCCATCCACCTCATTTTAGCCAACTGACCTGATCAGATAATGTAGTAACATACAAGAATGCGCGAGATTTGGCTATTGATACAAAATTCTTTTTATCAGTGCAGGCAATTGCTCATTTATCTTGGGGCTTTCCACTTCAAACATTTCCTTTCTTGGATCTTATTAACTTGCTGATTTCCGAGTACTGCTTCATGCAGAACACACTTCTAACTGATAAATTCACAAAGAAAACATTCTCCAAATAAAAACTCAATCCTTCAAAAGCAAATATTGTAGATCCTCATCATACAGGTCCAGGGACACTACTTTTGGGATGTTGTGCCTCTAAGAGGAATGCATATGTCTCTGGCGATAGCACTGTTCTGGATGCTGAAAACAAAACAAAATAAGAGTACAAATAACTACAAATTCTCCTTTTAAACAGCAGGAAAACAGCATGGAGAATACTCCTCCCAAAACAGCATTTGCTAAATGTTGGACAGTGTGACACGGTGAGGAAGAAATTTTGGCTCAGCTGACATGTTTCATCACAGGAAAGGAAAAAAAAAAAAAAAAAGAGAGAGAGAACGAAAGAAGCCCAACAACGTCCACAAAAGTTGTGCCGTGACTCTATCCTTGATTTCTAAAGACTGAAATTTAGTGATGACGAAAATGAAAGTATTTTTGAAGAGCCTTCGGGAATCTCCAGCACAAGCCTGCAAGCTAAACTCTAAGGAATACACTGCAGTTTATCAGACACGGCTTCTAATTCTCGAAAGCTGTTCTTTTTAAACAAGCCAGCTGCCAGGAAGATAAAGGGCGGGGGAAGAGCTCCCACGGGTGGGGCTGCGCCGCAGGAACCCAGCGAGCACCGGCACGGGCTCCAGAAACGGGAGCCGGCTCCCGTGTGGCGCTGGGAGCCCGGCTGCGCTCCGGGCTCCGGCGGGGACGTGGAGCCGCGGCGGGTGTGGCCGGCTTCCCCAGGAGCACATTGGAAAGCGCTAGGCTCTCCCCTGGCGCAGGGAGCGGGTCCCTCCGCTCCTGAGCAGGGTGGGCTGGCTCAGCCCCCGCGGGGAGGGGACGCTGCTCCCGGCGCTGCCCGCCCCGACGCCGCTGCGGGGGTCCTGCCGAGGAGGGGCCGCGCTCGCCTCGCCCGCTCCCCTCCCCGCGGCCCCGCATAGATCCGCTCCCGCCCTCTCTTACCTGAGCCGGGGGGGCCTCTCCTATCCCCTCCCTTCCCTTCTCTGCCTTTCCCTTCCCTGCCCTCCCGCCCCGTCACCTCACGGGCGGTCCCGACCCCGGAGTTACGAGCGCCGGCAACAAGTGCCGGGCCTGCGCATGCGCGCTCGGCCTGCGGTCAGCGCTCCCCCGCCCCACAGCCGCTTCCCGCGGCGGCGTTTCCCTACAGGCCGCCTCTGCCGGGACGGTGCCACCCGCGTCGGGATAGTGCCGTTCCGGCCGGGACAGGGCCGCTCCCGCCGGGTTAGTGCCACTTTTGTCGGGACAGTGCCGCTCCGGCCGGGACAGGGCCGCTCCGGCCGGGATAGCGCCACCACAGTCGGGATAGTGCCACTCCGGCCGCGACAGTGCCACCCCCGTCGGGACAGGGTCGCCCCCATCGGGATAGTGCCACTCCGGCCGCGACAGTGCCACCCCCGTCAGGACAATGCCACTCCGGCCGGACAGGGCCGCCCCTGCCCGTCCATCACGGAACGGACCCTCCAATAACCGAGGGAAAGCTGCTGTTGCTGTTCAGCCTGGAGAAGAGAAGGCTCCGGGGAGACCTTCTAGCGCCTACCAGTGCCTAAAACCAGAACCAAACAGAGCATTTTATAGCACAGGAAAAAAATCCCGAAGAAATGTGAGAGATGATTTCCAGAGAGATTTCACAGTTTCAGGTCTGGTGAAGCGGGCAAACACGCAGGTGGAAGTGGAGCAGGCCGTACACTAAAATCATGGAATATGTTGGTTTGGAAGGGACCTTTAAAAACCATCCATTTCTAGCTCTTCTGCCACAGGCAGAGACACCTTCCACCGGACCAGGTTTCTCAGAGCCCCATCCAACCTGGTCTTGAACACTTCCAGGGATGGGACATCCACAGCTTCTCTGGGCAACCTGTGCCAGTGCCTCACCACCCTCAGAGTGAAGAATTTCCTCCTATTATGGAATCTAAACCTGCCCTCTTTCAGTTTGAATCCATTCTCCTTTGTCCTATCCCTACACGCCCTTATAAATGTCCCTCTATGCCTATGTAAAAAGTCCCTCTCCAGCTCTCCTGTAGCCCCCTTCAGGTACTGGAAGGTGTTCTAAGGCCTCTCAGGAGCTTTTCTCTTCTCCAGGCAGAACAATCCCAGCTCTCTCAGCCTGTCTTAGTAGGAGAGGTGCTCCAGCCCTTTGAGCATCTTTGTGGTCTCCTCTGGGCTTACTCCAAGAGGTCCACATCTTTCTTGTGCTGGGGGCCCCAGAGCCAGACTCAGCACTTTGAGTGAGGTCTCACGAGGGCAGAGTGGAGGGGGAGAATCACCTTCATTCACTTGCTGGCCATACCTCTTTTGAGATATAACTCTGAAATAAATTAATAAATTAATAAATTAATGGTAGTAGCATGAATGTTCCATGAAATACGCATAGCCCCTTGTCTCCACACACCTACTCATATGCTGTAAATTGGAGAAGAACCCAAGATCTAGGGTGTTTAAGTTAATGAGTCTATGACAGAGCTGGGATAAGACCAATTCCCAGATATCCGTAAGGACATTCTATCCTTTAAGGGGTTCATTGCTTCCAGACAACAGGCCAGAAACACTGTACAGCAGCTCCCTGCTGTCCACCTCTTCTCTACCATTTAATTTCGTGTTCCCTCAACAGCCATTTGATACCCAGCTTTGCAAACCATCCTCATCCTCCTGTGTCTTCATCCTTTGCCCCTGACTGGCAGGACCAACCTCAATGAGCAGCAGGCCTATGGGGAAGAAGAAGATAATGGTAATGATGAAAATGTAACTGCTCAGAGGAAGCCATGGACCACTTGCCTTCAAAGGTTTGCACCCCTACCTGCAGTCTCATGGATGAAGCAGCAACCATGTCTTAAAAAAGCAACCCACTCTAAAACCAGCTAAAAATAATTAGGGCATTGCAAGGTTCAGTCTAATGTTGCATTCATCAAAACCTCTGTTATGTGTTGACTTCTATGTTTAAAAGGAATTAATGTCCCAGCTGCAAAGAAGCCACTATCTGCTCCATTTGACAGCCCTGATCCTGCCTCTCTGACTTTAACTCCTTGTGTCCCTGTGTATTCAGACTCTGTGGATTACTTAGGGCCCTGCATGCATAGCTGCTGTCTTGCTCCCTGGTGTTTTATTAATCCACAAATTTTTTGCTCTGCCAAATCCTTGTTTCACCTTTCAGGAATGCCTGCTCAGTGGAGAGCAGCATCTGGCTGTATGTGTGCTATCTGCCTTCTCTCACTTCATCCCACAAGAAGAAAAAAGTCCTGGTTATCTACAGCCACTGAGAGACATCTCAAGACAGAATTTCATTGTTTACCTGTCAGATGCACTGTAGAAAATCCGTGATTTTAAATTGGCTGTAACAATTATACTAGTTAGAAAATGACATGAAAGTTCTCATCTCAGAGTGGTTCAGATTCACTGCTGGACTAAAGAAATCCCACCGTTTTTGAAGGATGATAATTGTTTTACCTTTAAACACACTCTGTCCTCTCTAGGGCCATGTTGGTGGGGAAGTTGTTTGGCATGAGTGTAGTAGAGTTATTATTCCATCCTGCCTTTTCTGGAACAACTCTTCCTGGGGACAACTTATTTCAAAACAGGATTACAGAGTGGAATAATTATAAACATTTTCTTTTAAATTAAATTTCACCGATGTAGGTGCAGCAGAGTAGATCTACCATGTTAGGTGAAGCCTCAGTGTATGCTTGCAGCTTTTGCACTTCTAGGACCAAAACCTGTTTCGTTGGTTTTCTCACTGATTTCCCAAGCTGTTCATACTCTTGATTCTTGCCAGGTTTTCCAAAATTAAGAAGGCCTTGCTCTGGCTAGATTGTCTTACTCTGTAGTGTAAAATATGTGATACTCAGCAATCTCAACATTGTAGTCTTGACATTCTTCAGTGTGATGACTTTTGCCTAGCCACAAAATATTTTTTCCCTCTATTTCTTACAAGACTAACATCAAGCTTTTGTCATTTGTTTTTGTTCTTCCTCTGTCTAGACAGGCTCTTTAGCTAAGTGGTGTGATTTTGTTTGTCTCTAATTTCAACAGCACAGTCACATTTCCCTCCTCACTACCTCTTGTAAATAGGGTTTTGTTTACCACTGTCTGTTCTTCTGGTGACAAAAGCCACATACTGTCATTAGTTCACCAACGTTTAATTATGTTGCTAGAGCAGATGGAAAACCACCCTCAGGACCTAGAGAGCAGGTCAATAGAATCTGAAATCCTTCCATCTTTCTTGTATTTTGCATCCTCCATATCCACTTCAGCAGCTCTTTAGCACCAAATTGGACAAGTGTGCAGGGTATTTACACTTCCATGTGTGACTCTTCCCTTATTTTATTAAATGACCTTATGGCTGAAGAACTCCCTTGTCACTTTAGTTTGATTTATCACAGCAGGACGTCCCTTGATGGGTGAACTCCCAACAGGACTTCAATAGTCTCTGGAGGTGAGTAGCAGGTGGTCTGATGCTTTGCCATGCGTGGCAACTCTCGCCGTGGTTTCTTCTCTCTGAAGAAACTCATCAGCCCAGCTTGCTGTTCCTTACTTATCTGCCTATTCAAATATACCTTAATGGATTTAATTCAGGCTTCCAGCCTGGCAGCCCTTTGCTATCTTCTAATCTTTGCCTTCATCTGGCAATCTGTTTACAAGCCTCAATACACCACAGGACTCAGTGTGGGCACTATGGGGTTTTCCTTTGAAAGGTCTGAGCATTAATATATTTGTAATATAAACAAAAAAATAGAAAAATCTAGACAGATAGACAGATTTAAATGTCATAGTACAAATCAGCAAGTAGCAAGTCTTGATTTAAATTGACAATTTGCACTTCTTTTCTCTCTATTCTTTTTAATTGTTTTTGTCATGCTGCTTCTCATTCATAGGTAATGTGTTGGTTTTCAAGGTAGAAATAGCTTTGCATTACAGTTGGAATGTATTTTTATTAATCAATAAAACAGATTATTATACAACGTATTTAAACAAATATATCCAGTGATATATGAAAGAAAGTTGCTTTTCTTTTCTTTTACATGTTGTGTCAGATAGGAAATGGTGAATGGAGCATTGATATTGATGCTTGAGCATGATTCATTTTTCTCGTTATACTTGGATGAAAACTGGAATTTTATTAAAATACGCAGGAAACTGCAATCTAAAATAGCAATGCTGAAAAGTACAGGAGGAAAAAGCAGGTTTATTGCAACGTATTTTGCACAAACTTGATTTATGAAATGATGAATCCAGGAGCTTCCTCATCACTCACGTCTAGGCAGGGCGAGGTTTCAAACCTTGTTTTTTGGGGGTAGTTGCAGGTGTGGTAAATCTCTTGCTGATATATGGGATTGTTAGGTTTATTGCTAGCTTGTCGCAATGCAACCGCTGTTGGTGTGACACGCTTTGGCACAAAACGAGGGCAAGGTGGCCTGCAACGTGGATGACTTCATTGTTTCCTGAATGTACACATTATCCTAATGCTTATCCATGCATTAACCCGCGTGTATAGAAGCTGAAGGGACTTAATGCATAGGTGGCACAGCACTAACTGTAATTAAGGCAGCTCCCTGAGAGAGAGAAAGGGAGATGCAGAAACCATCTGTCACAATCTGGTTTGTCCCACTGAAGAGGAGAGCACCTGGCCAAACAAGCCATTGGATTTATTGGGGACCAGGTGTACTTGTTACCAGTATGAAATATCAAACCACTCAAGAGCTTGGAAAGTTTTCCCATTCCGAGATACAACATACATTAGTTTTAGGGAAGAACTCCAGTGTCCTTGAGAGCCTCTGTGCTCCACAGGTGTCCTCACTGTACATAGTGCCTCCTGTTTCAACAGTGCTGAGGTGAGCCCTGGACAGAATTTAGCATCTTTGCCTTAGGTTCTGCTTTCCCTGGAGCACAAAGACGAGTGGTTGTTTGTGCAGGAGCCACAGAACACTCCAGGAGATCTTGCAGTCTAAACCATTGGTGAGTCAGTTCAGCTGGGTTTGCTGCAGCCTTGGATTGAGAGTAAATTTTTGTGAAGCAAGCTCTGAAATCCAGGTTTTAATCCAAGTAGATCAGAAGAGGAACACTAGTTTTTCTCTTTTTATTTTTTTTCTGTCCAAACACTACTCAGTTCAACAGCTTTGAAGAAACTATTCATGAAACTGTTTGGTCTGCTGTATCCCCTCTCTATCTGCAGAGAGCCCAGTGAGATTCCCAGCTTTTAGACATAAAAACTCTGTTCCAAGGCCTTGGTGACAACCCTTCCTGGTTCACTGGCTTGATTTCCCTTAAAATATCATCATCAAACATGCTGCTTGATCATTTATAAATGTATAGATTAAATAGTTTTTTTAAGGACTTTCATAATGAGTAGTCATTTTTTTTCTGTTGGGCAAGAATTTCCCCTTCCCACCTCTGGATTTACAGATTAAAAGAATTCAGTGTCCAAACTGTGAGGATTTCAAAGAGCTGGAAAGGTCTGTGTTACAATTTTCGCCGCAGCGGCGACTTGGCTCCTTTGCAGACAGAGCAGGCGAGCACGGGGGGCCCCTAACAACAGCAGGATGATCCTGGTGAGCCCAAGCAGGGGGTCAGGTGCCAGGGATGCAAGGGGCAAGTGGCTGGGGTGACTTGGTGTCAGGATGCAAAGTGGCTTAATCAGGAAGATGTGAAGAGCTGTGGCCATGGCAAACAGCCACAACCAAGGGCGGTGAGGCCTTTTCCAGCAAGGAAGCTCCTGGACCCGGGGGCCTGGTTTTAGCAGAGCATGACTGGAAATGGTGGGGAGCAGCAGCATCCAACCAGTTCCAAGCACACAGTTGCTGCTTGAGGCACACCACAGGCACGTGGATCCTTGCTGTGTGCTTTCTGGCACCTCTCCTTTAGGGAAGCAGAGTTGCCTAAATCTGTCCATTCCACAATATGTGATTACCTGTTGGACATATTATCACCATACTTTCTGATTTTCCCATTCTTGTCCGTCCCTGTCCACTCTTTCCTTCCTCTTTCTATAGTATTTTATTTCCTCCCCTCATTCATGCTTTCCATTTCTTTGATTCTTTTACTTTCTTTTCTTTCTACTTGACCTTTCTCCTTTCAAATGGATGCAAAGGATATAAAGGTATTTCCTCACATCTCTTCCAGCTGGACTTGGCATGTTTGACATTGCCTCATGAGTCGGAGTATGGCCTAATCTGTGTAAAAAGGGAAAGTAATGTAGTCACTGCAAGCTGAGCAGCTTGAAGACACAGGTGATCTATGGATCCAAGGAGAACTTCCTTCCCTGTAACAGATGGCAAGAGGGACACGGCTGGTTTTGCTAACTCGATTACATACAGTAATCATTAAAGTTTACTGATGATTAGAATTTTGTTGATAGAAGCTGTGGTTGGCTGGTGCCTTTGAAAATCAGCTTATTTATTTTGGTGTCTAAATATGGACTTGAAAATTTTGGCCAAGGCAATTTGCTCAAGGTCATAATCCTGACTCAGGGACAGAACTGGGAAGAGAGCCCAGATGTTTTCAGCTCTCCTTTCCTACTGATGTTATGTACAGTTTCAGTAAAGCAGGTGTTTATATTTAGATTCACTAAAGTAGATGTTTATATATTCAGGTTATATATCAGATTATGATAGGGTGAGTGAGTAAGTGGTCAGAATTAATCTGGGAGAACTTAAGAGCAGGTCCTGTAAAGTGGCACAGCCACTTTGTGGAAGTTTCTGGAATGAGATGAACTCCAGGATGGAAGAAAGAATCAGTGTTACGTGGGAACACCTAAGCAAACTATTCCTGCCTGCATGACATGGTGCACCTTTTCTTTTACACCCTCTCTGGGTCGGTCCCTGGGACTGTACAGGCACAGCTAAGAGAGCAGGTGCTGCATGCAGAGTCCTGGGATGAGCAGACCTCAGGCTGAAGGCCCCAAGTTGCCAAATGTTCTGGGCTACAGTGAGCCAGGTTGGTTGTAATTCCTTTACACTGTAGTTCCTGTGAAGATTAGAAGAGTTTCATACATCAATGTAAGATCTTGAACTTATTAATCAAATTATCATAGTGAGAACATTTCTCAGAGGACATGAAATTGTGTTACGGAACCAGTTCCCATCCACGTAGGAAACAAGACAACTGTGCTCTGTTATGGCTGTGGTTTCTAGATCAGTTTCAAGGCAAGCCCAAGCAACAGTATATTTTCATGTCCTATTATGAATCGCAGCATTTTGTCATTTAGGACAGCAAGTGTTCAACAGTTTACCAGCCTGGGAACATGGTGAGGGCCAGAGGTAAGCTTTCCTACCACAAGGGACTGAAAACAAATCAGACAGTGAAGCATTCCAAGAGTTTTAAGAGCCCGTTTTCCAGGTCTGCTTCACATAATGATTTTCAGATTCCTTCTGTTGGATTTGCAGAAACTGAACTTCCTTGAGAACATTGGTTTTGTGTAGTCTGCCAGCGAGGTGTTCCAACAGATCTGGTCAAAATTATCAAGTATTTCAAATTGATTCTCAGGTCATCTATGTCTCTGCTCAAATTGTAGTAATTATTTCTAGATCTGCTGTCACAGGGTAAAATACTCCTTGCTGTATTTTAGAATCAAAGCAGAGAAAAGGGACTAAGCACCCAAGTTTTGCTCAATGAAAAATGGACTCTAAATTCCTTCTTGTACCTTTGAAAAATCTTCCCTATGTGTATGATTTGTCAAAAGACCCTGAATTCTGCACTGGCAGCTGCTGAAGCTAAGAGCCATGCTGCATAGATAAAATAAATTTTAGTCACCATGTCTTTAGTTATTCAGCCTGGAAAGCTGACAGATGCCAGCTTCAAATGCATGGCATTTCCTGCAGAGTCACATGTCAAAGCCAAAATTAAGGTTCAGAAATGCATTTGGTTGCTATGTGGAAATGCTGGCCACTCCTGGATTAATGGTTTTGAATAAGCAAATGGTAAGGTAAGAAAAAGAGAAAAAAAAGGCAAGCAACTGAAGTTTGTGTTTCACGCTTCAAGTGACCTGGCCAAGTGTGGCTAAATTCCCTTTTAAAATCAAATGACCATGATGCATCTCCCAGGGTGCTGCAGTATGAATGCTAAAAGGATTAAAACTAGTCAGGTCACAGAGCTTTATTTTTTGCTCTTTTAAGGGCTATGTTATATCCGAGACCTTATACTCCTTCTTTACATAGATATGAGTGCATGACAGGAAATTACATAATTTAACCTGTGCCATGAAGTAAAATACCCTTTTCTGTTCTGTTTTGGAGCCAAATACACAAAACCCGGTGTTTTCTTCAGTTCTTCTCTGCTGAATTTTTTTAAATTAAAGAGTAGTAACATTCAAAAATGTTACAAATCAATACCACGATGGTATAAATATGTAAATGAAAACAGCTTTGTAGTAACTGTTTGAGTAGATGCAGTCTATCCACACACCCTCCTTTCTGAATATTGCAGCATTATTTGAAAACAAAAGAAAATTAGCAGGCTATTTTGATATTTGTTGTTGTGCAATTCTCAAAGGTGTAACGAAGTACCCAATCTAGACAGAAGGGGAATGGAATGAACAGGGTAAATAATAAATCACCACTAACAGTAACCAGCTCACTAGATTTTTAAAATTAGTTAATGATTTGAAATTTTATTAACAGATCTAAAATCTTTTAAAATGCATTTCAAATAAGCTACAGGCCTTTAAAACCATTCTCCAAAGAGATGTCAGCACTCTGAAGACAAAGAAAAGCTTCCTGCAAAAGTTCAGTGCAGTGTTCACAGCCAGGCAAATCTGCCTATTTCTGTTTAAAAAGAATGAACATTTAGCATCAGGATGAGGGATTATAGTCTGATGCAGATCATAATTTCCAAGATTATTTTGTATCTCTTGAAACTCCTGCCTCCCCTGGAAGCCTCTCAGACATCTTCTCCCAGTATGAGCCCAGCTCACCCAGAGCTCAGACAGACAGGCCTGGTGTTGTTGCTGGGCCCATTCAGAACTCTACCTCACCATCCTTTTGATCACAGCACAAACGTGCTGTTACCATCAAGGACAAAAGCCATGTGCAAGTTATTATTTTTGAAACTGAATACATCTGAGTTCCGTCATGTAAAGCTGACATGCAATAGCCCCAAAGTCACTTCAGCAGCAGATGTGACAGATGGAAAACAACCATGTGAGTAGTTTAGCTTGTTTTCCTGTTGTTGCAGGTATCTTTTGGCCAATCAGTAGACTTGCTGAGGCACTGCCCAAGCTAATTTGGAATATCTCAGTGAGGACTAGCAGAAACCTTTGGGCAGCTGCTCTTCACTCTGTCTGATGTACCAGGTTAGAGAAGTCTAAACTATTTATCAATTCTGTCTTGTCATCTCTGTGCGTGTTATCACTTAATTTTGCCTTCTACAATCTTGCATTGGGTTTTGTAATTTTCTGTGCAAGTAACAGCCCTTTTTAGAGGTTTTTTGCACTCCACTAACAAATTACTCTTTTGCAAAACAGCTCATTGTTTTTAGCAGAAGAGGTTGCTTTTAGGTCTCACTCATCTTGGCCTTTCATCCTTATTTTTGGTCTGTAGAAAAAAAATATCTTCCAGGAAAGTTAATAATGCAAATTATTCAACTTGCATTAACACATACTTCATAATCTTTCTGCCTTCACAGGTTCTCCTGGTAATAGAAATAAATTACAGCTGCTAGAAAACAGTATTATTCTTTATCTCTCTGAGTTGGGGAAAAGTGATTCATTTTCTCTCTTTCTTAGCAAAAGAGGACAGTCTGTTCAGTGAAGTGAAAGTTATTAGAGCTAAAATTAACTGGAGGAAATACAATCCATAATTAAGCCAGGTTCCTCACTGCCACAGATGCAATATGAATAGTATTCCAACTGTATAAGCATGACAGGAAAACGGGGACATCACTCAGTTTTTGGAATGCCACTTGCCACACAAACTTGGCACAGAATAAGTAAGGGCTATGGGACATTGAATTGTTTAGGTGAGAAGAGACCTCTAAGATAATCAAGTCCCACGATTAACCCAGCCCTGCTGTGTCCACCACTAAACCATGACCCTGAGTGCCACATCTTAGTCACACACTGAGCCCTCACAATGACATTCACTGGAGCACTTTGGTTAAAGCCCAGCTTGGCATCAGGGTGAGTCCCTCCTTGGCAAGCGCAGGGGGAGCCTGGACAGCCTCTCTGCGCCTCACCAGCCCTGCCTAGCCCAGAGGCAGGGACTCACTTGCACCATTAAGGCAGAAGAAATTTACTTTTAAAAAAAGCTGGTAAACTTATACAGTATAAATACAGTTGCAAGGAAAAAGCAGCATTTTCACTAGGCCGATAAATGGGCTCTGATTAGAAATTAAGTGGTGCTCCCACAGAATTCAGCTATTTCTCAGTAATTAGGACATTCCTTAATGAAGTGGTCTGTGGTGTAAAGCAAGCAATTTAGGGCTGTATGCTTATTTATCTGATGCAACTGCATTAGCTAAATGTCAGTGTTTTTGCCAGCAGCCTATGCTGCAGCCGTCAGAGTGGTGACAGGTCCTGCTTCCCCAGCTACAAACAAGGAACAGACTGGGGCAGCGGGGAGGAGACTGCTGAAGGCATAGAAAATGCTGTATTTAAACAGTTGTGTTTGCTTTTCTGTAAAAAAAAAAATCTAGAAGATCTCCTTTCTGCCAGAACACTGGCACTTTGCAAACACTGCCAACACAAACCCTGCGAGCAAGCCAGCTGACATCAGCTGACCAAGGACACAGGGGGACTTGGGACATTTTATCCATTCCTCCTCAGACAGACAGCCTTTTGTCCTGGCCATCTGACCATCAGTAAAAGCAGAAGCTGCCAATGGAAGATGTGCTTGTGTCAGTGCACTCTGAGATACACAGCACCAGAAGTTGCACCAACCCAGCTCGAGATCAAAGCAGGTTTGCAATATCTCTCTCAGATAAAATTTAGTTTAGTATACTAAGTTTTAGCATACTAAATATAGTATAAATTCTATACTAGTGTTTAGATACACTGTGGGATAAATGCCTAAGGATACATTATCCCCACTGCTGCATGGGGCTTCACCACCAGCATTTGTGAGAAGAACCCAGCAGGATGTGATCTTTCAGATATTTCCATTGCAGATGGCCAGCTCAGTCTGGCCTATACTGGTGATGAGGAAAAACAGTCTCACGGCCCTGCCTAGATTAAATGAGCTGGACGATTTCCGTATAGTTCAAGCAGGTGATTGTTTGGACCACAAAAGTTGCTACTGAAACTGGCTCCTCCGCAGGAGAGTAAACACTAAGGACTGAGGCTATGGAATGAGATCTGTGCACTCAGGTCAGAGCAACCACGATTCATCTCAGACACGGGACATGAAGTTCTATTTCCCAGAGTCGTGTTAGTCAGAGCTCACACCACAGATCTTAAGTCCCTTTTATGACTTTATACCCACTGGAAGCGGGGAGGGAATGCATGGGAGGCAGGTAAGTCAGGTGATACCTGATTGAGCACAAAGCCTTTTCGCACAAAAATTAACACAGCCAAATTTTTGCAACAAATCACAACCAGCAGAAAGATCAACACACTGCATTGAGCAACTCTGCTGTTTTCAGTCTAGCCCTGGAGACACCCAGATGTCCTGTGTTATCAGGCCTTACCTTCTGGAAACTCTTCCATGCCAGATACTTGCAGAGCAAGCTGAGGCCATGGCGGGGCAAAGTCCAGTGAGCTGTACTGGCCCCACAGCAGCCCTGTGTGCTTCTACTCTGTCTTTGTACCCTGAGCAAGCTGTGCATGCTCTCCTGTGAAGGCTGAGAGAGATGGGGCTGTACGGCCTGGAGAAGAGAAGAGCTCCTGGGAGACCTTAGATCACCTTCCAGTACCTAGCGGGGGCTTACAAGGGAGCTGGAGAGGGACTTTTTACAAGGGCATGTAGTGATAGAACAAGGGGCAATGGCTTCAAAGTGACAGAGGGAAGGTTTAGATTCGGTATTAGGAGGAAGTTCTTTACTGTGAGGATGGTGAGGCACAGGTTGTCCAGAGAAGCTGTGGATGACCCATCCTTGGAGGTGTTCAAGACCAGGCTGAGCAGGGCTTTGAGCAGGGTTTAGTGAGCTCCATGCTCTCTGTCTAGACCTGTTTGGCTCAGGGCTAGTTCCTGCAGAGGAATAGAGGCCCTGCCGCCTGCACAGGCCATGACAGCCAAGAAAGAAGCTAAAGATTCCTGTGAAATCCCATTTAAAGGCTGGGTTTTAAATCCCATTTAAAGACTGGTAAACCCAGTAGCCTGGGTTTGCTGGTGGGAGTATTCAGTTTGAAGCACTGTTGTGTGGCTGCTGGGTGAGGCAGTGAGAGGGGCATGCCTTCATGCATAGCCTGCAGTTTACTTCCAATTTTGAAGCCTCTAACACAGCTCCTCAGATGACCAGCCTCTTCTGCAGAGTTTTGTTAGCTTGGTGTGCTTGAGGCTGAAAAAGAACATGAAACAGAACATGTACTTGAGTTCTTTTTTAACTTGTCATGTTTATACCTGCATCTTAATCACTCCTATTTTTACTTCTACACTCCTAGATTCAGAAGGCCCTGACTTTGGGGAAAAACAGACCAAAATCTACATAGAGTTGTGCTCCCATCTTCATATGGCAAACGTGTGGCACAGACGTGGACACTTCTTGGAGCACACAGAAATTGTTGCCTTTCACACCACTCAAGCAAGGGCTGTTTTAATATGGACCCAGCTGCAATACAAAAGAGTTATATCCATGGCAATCGAAATCTTGAAAAGTTAAATATTCAGACCCTCAATACCGCAAATATATTTCAAACATTCTTGTTTCCCAGGACAGTAGCTACATAATTAGCCTTTCACACTTTCTCTTTGATCCCACTGAATTTATCCGCCAAAAATAATCGCACCGATGTGCCCAGCAAACGTCTAACAGAACTGCTTGTAACAAAATTAAAAGCTTAAATATAGAGATTCTCTCTCCACTAAGTACTGGCTTTTATTAAAACTGGGAGTTGCTCATGCTTTATCTCTGGCAGCCTCTTTGAATCCTCCGTTTGACGTTTCAAAAGTGCCATGCAGGTTCTAATATACATTACACAGAAAGAGCTATTATAAAATTCCTGACTTTTTCTTGTTTGCACGACAAGGGGGAATGGCAAATCCTCCAATTGGACCAGATAATCACTCTCCTGTGAAAAGCCTGCAATACACATCCTCTGTTTTCCTCTTAGCTGAGCTTCAACTCTGTTTGGTCAATAATTCTATTTTGAGTGTGAAGCCTATAAATCACCCTCTAATACACATTAGACAGTGGAGAATCCTGGTGGATTTGGCATCAGCCACAGGAGAAATCACATCCGGATACAGGAAAGCTGGGTGCTTCTAGAGCAATCAGACATTTTCATTTCACATTGTCATGGTCTTTTGAAGTACACTCACTGCAGAGTAGGACCACTCTCTGGAGCAAAGACTAATTGGATAGATAAATAATTATGGGATCATGTCTTCTGATACAAGAGAGAGACCATTACAAATCCATGGACTGCAGTTTTATCCAGGTGACCGTATAAACAAAACAAATTCCCTGCTGGAACTGAGCTGGCCAACTTAGAGAGCCCATCTGCAGAAAACTTCGTCAGCCACCTGAACATTGCTCAGGTGCAGTTTCCAAGCCTCTGACACAGCTCATTGTGTGACCAGTTCTTTTGCCCCAGCCCCTGGGAATCAGCAATGTGCCATTTGGCTGGGGAGACAGTCCTGAGGGAAGAGCTGGGTGTATGGAGCTTTCCCAAGGGGCTGAGAGATCACAAAAAATTCAGGAAAAAACCTCCCCTCCTCTTATTTGCAAGAGCAAGAGTATTTGACATGAGCTGAGGTTGAAGCAGTCAAGTGAAGTGGGTATTTTCCACTGCTGTTTGTGTCTTGGGAATGGACGTATTTTGAACTAATATACAAATGCATGTCTAAAATTCATATCTGGAGAAAGATGCCACACAAAGTGCAGCATTAAAGAATGTACTGCCTTGGGCCATGCACAAGCTGTTACTTTGTAGTCAGTTCCATTTTTGTCTTAAAACTCAATTTAGCTAAATAAGGTGCCCTTTTAACATCTAACAGAGGCTTTATCATGTTTAAG
Organism: Platysteira castanea; assembly: GCA_013397175.1. Taxonomy (NCBI): domain Eukaryota; kingdom Metazoa; phylum Chordata; class Aves; order Passeriformes; genus Platysteira; species Platysteira castanea. The sequence continues at coordinate 755,928 of VYXC01000510.1, forward strand.
GAGACAAGTTTCTTAAAAGGTTGTAAAGACAAAGCAAGCAGCAACAGAAGTGTTGAGTGGGGCTCTTTCAGACGGCTTTATTGCCTTCCCTTGAGTACAAAACAGGCTGCCTCCCTCGGCTGACACTTGTTTTAATGAGGGATGAGCCACAACGGGGTGATTTTGTACAAGTTCATTACATCGCATCCTCCAGCCAGACGGTCCTCAGGGCACACCATTCAGCCTGGGCGCTGGATCAAACTGGACCAATTTAAAATCGTTTACAGAGACGTATGAAATCCGAAGGGCCTTTGATGCTGAAGACTCTCAGGTATGAAGCTGCTGGAGAGGATGAGAATCTGCTCCAAATGCCATGCTCCTTCATGTTTTTATCAATCACATTTTATGTCTTCAATTCAAGTCTCCTGGGACTGGTGCCGAAAATACATTTCCACATCTTATGCCAGCAAAGGCCAGGGAAGAAATGCGTGCAAGTTGCAAGTTTAAATGTTAAAGGTAAATATCCAGCCTCCCCACCCAAGCCTTCAGGCCAGCTTCACTCTCCAGAGCCAGCGCTCTAATGTGGCTGTTAACAGCATTCAAAATACTGATATTCTTCATCCATGTTGGGGAATAGTGCAGTGGTTTCTCATGCTCACTGAGAAGTGATCTGCCTTTACATAAAGCCTTCTTCTTTTAAGCATTATTATTATGAAACCCACAGGAATCCATAAGGAGTGATGGGACGTTTTTCTAAAATGTCACGCCCGTACATCTTCCACTTTCTGTGATTCAGAAGCAGCATAAAAGACCATAAATCATTCAGCTGCTGTGATTCACTGCCTTGATTCATACACTTGATACAAATACTCAGAGATCAAAGTGGAACCTAACACCCCCCACCAAAGATTTAAATGATTTTTTCAATGCTTGCCATAAAAAATGGACTTTTAGCTAAAGCTAAAGCTTCTCCTGATTGATATTGGCTGGTTTAGGTAGCAAGTTTTCTGCAGTAAAGATTGATGCTTCCTTTAAGAATCATATGGCATAGTACAAAAAGCAATGTACTCTGCAGGTGTGCTTCCTCCCTGGCAAGGCTGAATGGGGGACCCTGATTGCCCAGGGGGCTTCTGGGCAAATATTTACAGGGAATTAAAAAACAATGGAAATTTCTTCCCCGTGGAGGAATCTGGGAGCCCCTAAACCTTCTTGTATTAACTTTGCAGTGGATGAAGGTGTTAAACTGGCATGTGTCTACCAACAGGGGAGTGACCCTTTTAAGTCCTTTGCTTCGTCCCCACTTGTGAAATTTGTTGTGCCAGTGGGACGAGGCTGGCTATAAAACCCCGGCACTGGGGACCTCCATCCAGCTCGGGCAGCCTGCCAGCACATCTCTGCCGAGAGCAGCCCCGGGGACATCGTCCCCTTCATCTCTGCCGGGCAGGGAACTGCTTCGCTGACGGAGGAGGATGGACCGGAGATGTGCCAGGATGCTCTGCGTGCTCTGCCTCGCCCTCACGGTCCGAGCGTTTACCCAGGAAGGGTTCAAGGAGGTGGTGCTGAAGCAGCTGGGGCTGTCTGAGGTCCCTAAACTTCATAAGAGAGACTTGGTGGGTCTGGTTATCCCAGAGCACGTCAAGAACAAGTACATGTCCATGCTGAAGCGCCAGAGGGTGAAGCGCCGAGCTCTGCCGAGCCTGGCTGGCATCCTCAGGGGGATCCCGGGACACACAGGTAACATTTCTGCTGCTGGGAGCATCCCAAGCACCCTGCTGCCGCCAGGGGAATCCGCCCGGGCTCTCCCGGCCGGCCGCAGGATGGGCAGAGGCAAACTCCCGGGAGGGATGGGGAATGAGGGGTCAGGCTTGGCTCCAAAGCTCAGCCGGGCAGAAGAGGTGCGTGCAACAGCATCTTAAAGATTAACAAGCACTCTTTGCAGCTGGAGAGGGGGTCCCGCAGTCCTTCCAAAGGGCAGGATGCTGCTGGAGCTTGATAGATGCCTTGGTACCCTGGGAACAGTCTGGGCAGGTGGGGGGGAAAAATAAGTGCAGGCTATGAAGGTTTTGGGTCAAATCTACAGCAAATCCTCTAATAAGAATCACACCTCTTGGAGGATGTTTCTCTCTCTCATCTCTTTTTTGTTTAGGTATTTTTTTAAATGGAAAAATTATCACGGAGGAAAATAGTCCTACAGATAAAATGGTAGCTGTACAAGGGTACTTAGAGCTTATTTTGCTTTCAAAAGGCATACACAGCACCCTGGGCAGCAAATAAAAATACTTTTTCATTCCCAGTCGTGCAGTTTCCTGCTTTCATGCCCAGCACTGGCACAGAGATGCACACCTTTTGAGGTCTGCTCACTTTGGGGTCATATTGTGTCAGAGATTTCGGAGATTTTGTTCTTCCAGGTTGCAGAGACTCAGACATAGGAGAAGCGTTAGGGCATTTGCAAGACATTGATTCGAGTATGCATTAGAAAAGGTGTGTTTAGTGGTTGTCTCTGCCACAAGGGCTCGACTGGGAGCATGGAAGGAGTGTGTTGTGATGATAGTTGTGCATGAAATGTGGGGGCTTTGCTCACCAGGATGGCAGTGACAGGCCATCCTTTTTGTCCCCAACTGCACAGGTATGACAGGAGAAGTCCTCTACTCCGACACAATCACGCGCCAGAAGCTGATGTTTGACATGGAGGGCAGAATACCTAAAAACAGCGAGGTCACAATGGCTGAACTGAAACTCTTCAAAAAGCCTCTGGACAGAGCAAACCTGCCTGCCAAGCAGTCTCACAGGCCTGTCTCCAATGCCAGAGTCAGTGTGTACTGGGTGCAGCGGCAGCACGATGGTACCAACAGGACCTCCCTGATAGATTCCAGGTAAGAAAGGGGCCTCTGTTGGAAGCAGGGCTATAATTAGAGAGTTTGGGTCCCCTGGGATGCATTTGAGTATCATGGGGTTGTGCCTCAGCTCAGTCTGATGGGGTTACATCTGTACAACCAGGTTATATGGCCTCTAAACCAAGAAAGAGCTTGTAAGAGCAGATATTATGCTAAAATGGCAATATATGATGATTATTTGAAATAATCTGTTTCTATATCAAATTATGCCATGCACTGATAAGTCTTCCCCTCTAAAATCACCCACCTGGTTCAATTCTCTGTCACTAATTCAAGTGGGTTACTGGCTGCTGGTATTCTTTCCACTGGCCATTTCATTACATGGTTTAAATAGGTAAATTAAGCAAGAAGCATCTGATTCTGTAGCCATGAGCTCTGTGGAATTTTCACAACCCTTGAAGGCAGAATGAGAGAATAAACCAATTTCCTGGGTGAGCAGAAACTTACAGCCCTACTGCAGCTCAGACAGGAGCAGGTGGGAGCCTGGTGCTCACCAGGCTGTTGTCATCAGTGCTGAGGCTGCACATGATCCTGCACCATCTAATTTTTTGTATGAGCATGTAGAGAGGGTTTTTTCTGGCCCTTCAGTGCCTGTTAGATCTGCATGCTTCTCTTTGAGGTGGCAATTAACTGCTGTGGGTGCTTGCCCAGAGCAAAAATCATCATGTAATCAAGGCATGTGACAATCTATAGGAAGTAAATTATCCTGCTGCACTAACAGCGCTGAGAGCCCGGGCTTTATCTGATGGGCTTTTCTAATGCCAAGCCCTTGTCACACAGGCTGGTTCCTATACGTGAGTCGGGCTGGAAAAGCTTTGATGTGACCCAGGCTGTGCATTACTGGCTGCGAAACAAGAGGCAGGAGCCGATGTTCCTGGAGGTGTGGATCGAAGGGGAAAGGGTGGGCAGCTACGCCTCGGAAATGGCCAAAGCCGTGCGCTTCACCTCGCAGGACCCCAAGGATAAAGCCCTAGGCAAGCCTGAGCTGGTGCTTTACACCCTCAACTTGGATGACTATGGGTACGTATGAAGCCTAAATCTGTACCGTGTCTGGCGTAATTTTGTTCCTGAATTATTGAGGGGTGGCAGCTCTTAGTGTTTACCAGCTGTGAATGGAGGAGTTAGAGAATTGCTGCTGAATCACACCTCTTGTCTTCCCATATCTGTTGTCTGAATACTGAAATGAACCCTGAGCGTGGCCCAGGTTTCACGTCTCACAGCCCACCCGTGCTATTAGCAGCGGGGATTATTTCTCCCACTTCCCAGTTTCTGGTTACAGCACCCATTCCTCTTTCTCCCCCGGTGTCCAGGAGCCCTGGGGACTGCAGGGAGGAGGCGGTGATGGGGAGATCCACCTGCTGCCGGCAGAAACACTACGTCAGCTTCCGCGAGCTGTCCTGGGCGCAGCACTGGATCCTGGAGCCGGCGGGGTTCCAGGCGTACCGCTGCTCCGGGAGCTGCCTGCAGCCGCCCCGCGCCCTGCGCCGCCTCGGCTCCGGGCAGCGCTCCTGCGCCGCGGCCGGGAGCTCCGCGCTGCCCATCATCTACCTCGTCAAGAGGGGCAACCGCACCGAGATCGAGGCGGCCGAGTTCCCCAACATGATCGTGGAGAGATGCAGCTGTGTCACGGATGGCGTGGCGCTGGTGTGACAAATGGGCGGGCCTGGCGTGTCACCCACTCCCCGCAACCCTGCCAAGAGCCACCCTGGCCCCCAGCCCCGGGGCCAGTGATGAAGGTCCCGGGGGGTTCCTGCCTGCAAGGGTCAGCAGCAGCTGGGGCTGGGGGACCCCCGTGCCCTGCTGCCCTGCAGAGAGGGTGCACTTCGAGGCATTGTCCGTGTAGATGGGCTCAGAGGAGCGTGCGTCTCACATATGTGAGGGGTACCTAAGGAACCTAGTGCTTCTCGCAGCCCCCTCGGTGCCAGCTGAATTTCACTGAATTTATTTCAGTCCCCACCCTGGAATATTGCAAACAGCTCCAGGCAAAAGAAGAGTGCCCGTCACCAGGTGAAGAACAAATGCACGGGCTCAGCTGTTCATTCTTAGGCTGCTGGGTTTGGTCCTTGTCTGTCCAAGCTGCATTTACGGTGAGCTGGAGAGCAGAAGCACTTACATGTCTACAATCTATGCACACACATGTATATACAGAGTATATGAATATATGTGTGCATTGTCTACATACTGGGTATACACGTATTGATTACATACACATAGATATGTACACAAAATATTGCCTAGAGCTCAAAGGAACATATTTATGTGCATATGTATTGCATATACATATACATATCTACATGTATATAAAATATTATCTGAAACTCAAAGGATTGTATTTTTGGCCCCTGCATCATGGGCTTAACACAGTTTTAGGCAGAATTTAGAATCCTGGAATCAACAGGAATGTTAGGACTTAGGTTTGCTTGCATGGATAACAGTTTGTTTTTCTGATTCTGTATTACAGTTATTTCAGTTTCGGGATATTTTTGGAGTTGTGTGTGCTTTCAAAATCAAGGAAACAATAAAATACAAGTATTAAAGTAGCCATGTGTTTGCTTATATTTATTCTTATGTCTAAAAGTGGAGGGGAAAAGATCTGTCCTACTTCTGAGAGTATCCAGTGCCCAGTTCCTATAAACATACACACCATAACAGCTCTTCTCAGCTGTGTGAGAGAGCTCTTCTTACCTGTGTGATCCCATCTGCTCCTGGTGAAGGTTATCTGCTCCCCCAGAGCCAGGGACTAGGCTGAATCAGCAGGCAGAAGAGAGCCTACACTGCCAGCTCTTCATCCTGAGCTGCTGCAGAGTTTAAGCCAACACTTTCTTAAACAGAAAACCTAGAATTTTATCTGCCACCAGGAGGTGATGCTTTCCTCCCGAGACAGAACCTGCAAGGGTCAGCTGCAGCTTTAGTCAGGAAGGGAGGAGCTGCCTCCCGCCCCCTTCCTCCCCAGGTGAAGCATTTTAACCCTGACCCTTCCTGTTGGACATCTGACCAACACGTCCCCTGGAGAAATGCTATGACAATGTGACTTAATCCCTTTGTGAACTGCTCTGAACCGCTGGCCAGGATGTCACCCATGCTAATGATTTCCACCTTCATGTCAGACTCCGCTCCTCGGTTCATAACCCACCGAGACAGCAGCAGCTCTGGGGATGAAGTGTTTGCCTCTGTTATCTCTGCTGGACAGTGGGATGTAGTCCCTGAGGCTCTGGTTGAACCTGCTGCTGGTGCAAGGACTCTGAAATGTGTTTGTCTGGTCAGATAGGGTGACCATGGACCAGGAGAAAAGAGGGACGTGTTAGACTCTGCAGTGGCTGTGTTCATAGCCATTTTCTATCCATCAGCAAGATGTGAGTGTTCCTGCTGCCCTGCAGGACCCTAAGCCTGAGGTCACCCAGGCACCTCTTCCATCACCTCGTGGGTAGGCTGGCACCTCTCACATGTGTAGACACCTGTGGCAAAAGAGCTTTCAGGGGAGAAAAAATGCAAAACCACAGACTCACCATTCCCCAGCACTGGGCTACAGCACCATCGGTGGCTGAAATCAGAACTGGATGAGCCAGAATGACCTCTGGCCATTTCCTTCTCATGACTATGTAGCATCTATCTTTAATGGCATTGGCATCCAGCCCCAAGTCCTTTTCACCCAGCTCGGGTGCAAAGGCACAGCCTGAAGGGGCAGGGCACAGCCTGAAGGCCAGGAGCTCCGCTATCACCAAAAAGAACAAAGCCAGTGGTTTGGCCACACACTGCACCTGGGGAAGAAAGTGTTTGAGCTGGTTGCTGCCTGAGAATGAAGAGCATTAACCCTGGCTTACCTGCAGCCTCCAGCACTTGCACTTCAGGTATCATTCATCCTCCATCCCAGGAGAAATTCCATGCAGTGCAATTGGGACAGGCTGCTGTGGGAAACGGGGAGCAGAGCATCACAGGAGCAGCGGAGTGGACACGGCTCCTCCCTTCCACCAGGATCCCGTGCTGTGTCCGGTGCCCCTTGCCCTGCGTCTGGCTGCCTTTACTCGGGTGTGCTGTGGACACGAGCTACACAGATGTGAGCGGTGGGTCTGTGTGCATGTGTGGGACACCTGGAGGGTGGAGAGGGGGAGGTGGTGGCCAAGGAGACCTGGTGTTACTGTAGGGAGAACTGTGGGTATTGCAGGGCAGGGACAGGGTGCAAATCTGTGAGCTATAGAGCCCTGCCTGCCTTGCTGCCAGCATGGACACTTGGATTTATTGCTGGGGAGCTGCACAGATGTCACAGCACCTCTGCTGGGGCTGGTTTTGAGCTCACATTTGGATCGAAGCTCCCCACTCTTGGGGAGACAGGACACTACTCCTGTAAACTCCAGCTGGCTTTGCAATGAAAATGTTGCAGACTTGGAGGCTGGGCTGATGTGGAGAAGGGTCCAGAGACTTCTACACTGCAAACTCCTGGGCAGAAGGCTGTGGATGAAATACTGCCACGCCCGGGGCTTTTTCAGACATCAGCCCGTGCTACAGAAAATTATCTCCTAGCCTGTCACCTTCAATCCAGGCTGCATTTGCTGTAACACCTTCTGTGCGCTACTTGCATGGGTACAACTTGTAATGCACGCAAAGGCTGCCAAGCTGTCATGTTCTCCTTTCCGTCTGAGCAGCACCACAGTCTCCAAGGAAAGGCAGAACATCTCACATACCTGGCAGCAGCGTGGTTCAGCACTGTCATTGATGCTGTGCTGTAATAAAATAAGAAGGAAGAGCAGTGCAGGGGTGTAAGGAACCACATATAGCCAGGAACTATTTAAAAAAATGGAAAGGTGATTTAAGGCAAAAGCAGCGTTAAAGCATCGGGCCTCCTCCTGCACTGCTGAAAGCACAGAGCACTCAGGTGCTGCTGAGGGAGCAGGAGGTGTGTAGTCTTCATGTGGAGGACTTCAACAGCCCTGTTAGTCCCACACTCCAAGTTAGGCTCTTGTGTGAGTGTTCGTGTGGCAGCAACTGAGCTAAATCTTATCAGAAGCATGAGCTTATCATGAGTGTGAGCTCTGGCTGGCCCTCACGGCACTGCACACAGGGTGACCTTTAAGGGCCTGCTGTAGTTGATGGAGCTGGACATGGGGTCTGGAGCTGGTCCTATCAGTCTCAGGAAAGCTTTCCTTAAGAGAGAGGCTTGGGCGTGCCAGCAGCACTTTCTCTCTCCACTATCTCTACCAGTTATCTCCATTCTAGGAGGGAGAACAAAAGTTTCAAGCCACATTAAATGCCACTGCTAGCTGGGCTACACTGCCCAGTGTGATCTTTCCACAGTTTAATTTAAACCAAGGCTGCTTTCCCATTTTCTTTCAAAATCTGTGGGAAGTTGCAGCTTTTCCTGGCTGGTGAGACCTTATTTCCTCTCCCTCTCTTGCTTTTTCCCTTTTGCACTTCACAGACTCCTACCAAGGGTGTCTGACACTTTGCCTTTCAGGGCAGCCTTCTAATTGCCTGTGTAAGTGGAAAGTCAGATGCCCAATCCACATCCCAGCAAAGGTGATAATCAGGGAGCTCCTCTGGCTTTGGCTGGCAACAGCTGGAGTCTGGGAAAGGGGAAGCCAGGGGAAAAAGGGAGGGGGGAAGGTGGGGAGGTGAGAGAAGTGGCAGGGAGTATGACAGAGATCCTGCAGGACTTTGATGTTTTTAGAGGACTTGAGCTCCTCTGTCCACTCCTGGAGCAGGTGCAGGACAGCAGCATGAACAACATCAGCACATTTCAGAATAAAACAGAATAAAAAGCTCATTGTGACTGCTGCCTCTGGCCTGCGCTCTGGAAATGCTTGGGCACTCCAGAGCTGCTGGGGTGCCTTGGTTTCCTGTGGTTAAACCAGCAGGTGCAGAACGGCCGAGAATCAGGTTTTTAACCATGGTAGGAGATAATAAATTATCTGGAGATACTGGGCACTGGAAAGCCATGTCAACAGTCCACAGCTCTCAGCACCTTTTTTTGACAATTGCTAAAAAAATTTTGGGGTATTTTTGTTTGTTGGTTTTTTTTAAAGCTATTTCTTACTTTTGTTTTAAAGATCCACCTGATATTTATTTGTGTGTGTGTTTTTTCTGGTTGCATTTTGCTTTCTAATTTCCTCAGTTAGGACAAATCTGGCTCTTTGAAAGCCTGGGGTGCCTGTATCCCCTTTGAAAGTCTGTTTTCTAGTTTGCTGAAAATGAATGCAATCAGTTCATAATCGTTGCCTCCCAGGTGACCGCCAACTCCCAGCCCAGTGGTCAATAGCTCTGCCACCCTTATGAGGTCTCAGCTGGGTGCTGAGTGATGGATACAGCACCTCACCGGCCGTAAGGTGCCATCGATAAATACCAGACCTCAGAGAACTGGTTAGGTTGGAAAAAACCTCCAGGATCATCGAGTCCAACCATTAACCCGGCACTGCCAAGCCCACCACTAAACCATGGCCCACACCTATCCAGCTCTGAAGTACCTCCAGGGATGGTGATTCAATCCCCTCCCTGGGCAGCCAGTTCATGTTTCCACTGAGACGTGTAATGTTCCCAGCAGATATTTCACAAGCTGGCTGGCTCCTTATAAACAGTCCTCTTCTTTCCATACAGCCCCGGCAGGTGCTTCAAGAGCTCCTTGCTCCTTTCTGCCCTGCGAGTTTTGTGCAAATTCCTGATTCCTTGGGGCTGGTTAGAGGCACCCAGCGGAGGCAGCAGGGAGAAGCAGGACAGGCAGTTCGTGCATTCAGGCCACCGGGACACTTTCCAAGCAGGCACAGCTGCTGGCTCTAAACCCAGACTAACTGTCCTGGCTTAGCCCAGCCTCTAGCAGTGCTGGAAAGCAGCGGTGCCTGCCCAGCCCCTCGTCTACAGCTGGAGGAGGTCAGAGTTGTCACCTCCCTCCCTTCAGGTGTCATTAGGCATGTTAATCTGCAAAGCCACCGTAATTGCTCAGCTATAGCCAAAGCCAAGCCAGCTGAGGTGGCAGTGCTAACTGACAGGGGTGCAGGCAGTACCATTTCCAGTTAAATGTCTTGGAGGAAGCTTTAGGATTTAAAAATAGCACCCTCCCGAGAACAGGCACCACTACAAACAAACCTTTCAAATGCCAGCGTTCTCCAGAAAGCAGAATGTTGGATAAGGAGTTGTGGGGGGATCAGAAGGGTTGATTGTGGCAGTTTCAGGAACAGGCGGAACGGTGTAAAGGTGACCCAGCGTCCCTGCTCCGCAGCAGCACCGTGTGCCTGCACCGTGGGGCTCGGGTCAGGTGCCCTGTGCCCAGGGGCGAGGCTTTGTCAGCGCTGCTGGAGCCGGACACATCCTCCGCGTCAGTCCAGTGCCACCTACAGCAGCGAGAGCAGAAGCTGCAGCACTCGGCAAACCAGTGGAAGCAATTCCTGCACGCTCCAGCAGGGGCGTTCACAGGAGTGGCTTTTGAGAAACTTACTAGCACCGTGCAGGTGAGGACAAGGGAGTGGAGCCTTTTGGTTGAAGGCCGGCAGCTGTTGTTGTGCCTGCTCGTGGTGATACTTCTAAACCTCCACCTGTTCTTTCCCGCTATGACCTGCCCCGTTCCCTGCTGGTTTGTGTCTTAGATGTACTTAGCTTTCTTTCCAGGGAAGAGATGGATCCATAAGAAGTGAGGAAAAGCCCGCCCTCGGGCTTGTGCCAGTGTTTTCACTGATTACTTTTTTTCAGTCAGTAACTCTGAAAAGCCAGTGAAACACGAGGCAGTGCTTAGGTGTTTGAAATAAATGCATTTGAAATGACACTTCAGAAGTGTGACTTCTCTAAGTCGCACCACTTGCTTTTTGGGGAAGTGACTCCGTGGCAGAATGAACCTTTTCACTGGGAAGATGTTCACAGTTTTGGTGCATTTACAACCAGAAACATCTTTGGAATCCAAAGCTACATAAATACTCAGGAAGACAGACACAGGCTGCAAACTGCATTATCTTCTGGCCCTGGACTAGAAAGATCACCTCTATTCTGAGTCCATTCTGTCCTACAGAAATAGCCCATATAACACTGGAACTGTTTCAGTTTACTTTTTTTTTCAACTGTTGACTTTTCTGTTCTTGTCCAAATTCTTAGAAAGCTTCAAGCACTTCACCTACGTGTTTCTCTTCTCTTGAAGGATCAGTCCAAGTCCTGTTGTTATCCAGCTGTTTTCAAAAGGATATCCTTTGAGCATGTGAAAGTCCTATGGCTCTCCAGACACAATAATGCTCTAGGCTAATCCTCGATGTGGGAATATCCTAGAGCAAGTGCTTGTTCCTTTTAACTCAGCAGGAGCTAAACAATTCCCAAATAAATTTGCCTAATGTGGAGCTGGCTCAAGGTACAGCTCTTGTCCCCCAAGACAGATGTAGGGCATTTCTTTCAATTCTGGCACTACTGAAGATGCTGATCATTAGTGAAGTGTTTGGTGCTACTGGTGGTTTAAAATATTCCAGTCCTTCTTCACCAACCAGTGTTTTTATGTAATCCTGCTTCCATTGTGCTGGCACAAATTTGTTAGAGCCACATCAGGGAACTGATCTGGTTTAACTAAAGGCAAGTTAGGTGACACACAGGGTAGGCTTGGATGTCGCTGCATCAGTGCAACTGAAGCAAGAAAGCAACTGCAGAGAGGGGAAATAACTTAGGTAAGGGCTGTTGCCCAAACACATCATTAACACGCTCAATTCACTTTTGTCCCACACTGGAGGAGTTTGAGTGTGCTCAGAGCTGAAGGCTCTCCTCTCTCACACTGTCCCTGCCTTTTAGAGAGCTGGTGACATCAAAGGTTTGTGACCCAGGCAGGGACTGCCAGGATCTAACATCCCCAGCCAATGCATTTACACCAGCAAAACTTCACCATGCTAAGGCGACCTCCCAAGCACCCTCCATCCCAGTTTCCTAATGAACCATTCAGCAAACACACCCATTTCCTTTCTACACAGTCCCCTTGTCCTGTCACAACCTCCATGAGATGTGATTTGCAGAGCCCCAGTGTTTCTCTCCTCCCTCCAGAACACTGTGGAACAGATCCCCAAGCACTGTGTCTATGATGATATCCTTACCACCCGTCCATCCTTTCCATAAGTCCTGGGGATGCTAACGAAGTTTGTGAATGTGAGTTTTGAAGCTGTGGATACCCAGTTGAAAGGATACCAAGAGCTTTTATTTAATGACATCAAATACACATGCAAAAAAGCTAAATATTCTCAAATCTAACCAGAGGTTTTCCCTTTAGGGGGCTTTGCAAATAAGGATGGCTTGATCTGGTCTCTAGACAGACCTCTCACTGAAAATAGCCTTGCTGCTCTTTCCTTCAAAGTGCCTCCACATTTCAGTCCCAAAGACATCAATCCCATCTTCAGCTTCTCCAAACCCAGGGCTTCCAGTTCAGCAGCAGAGTTGAACGCCAGCAGGTCTATTGGTTCTACCTCCTGAAAAGAGAAAAACATTTGAGAAAAACATTCAAGAAAAACAGGAGTTCAAAAAGCTACCGGACAACGCCCTCAGGCACATGGTGTGATTCCTGGGGCTGTCCTTTGCAGGACCAGGAGTTGGACTTCGATCCCTGTGGGTCTCTTATACCTCAGAAGATTCTATGATTATCCCCAGCAAAGTTCAATACTCCCAAGAAAACTGAATTAAAAACAGCAGTTCACCACTGTGCCCAGCAGTTCAGTAGCTTCACCTCAGCTTCCAGAGGCACAGCAAAGCTGACAGCCCCTTTTCAGCCTGATGCAGAATATAACCAATATAACTCCAGAAGGAGCAGGAAGGAGGATGGAAAGTTATCTCTAATGCAGTTACACTGTAATTAAAGAAAAATATATAAAAGCACCACTCTTTTAGTAAGATTGACCCAAGGAAGTTCTGAAGTTTACATCTCATTCTGCTGCAAAAAGAAAATACAGATTAAAATTTCATCTGGAAAGGGAATTGGTATATTTGCAAATTGATTGACGGTAAAAGGCACCTCTACAGATTGTCTAGTCCAAGCCCAGGGCCTCGTCCACAAAAGAACATGGAACAGACGGGATAATTCAAATGCTGGAATTTACTAGCACTAAAAAGGACAACAAAATCTAAGGCTGTGTTGTTCAGTATTTAAATGCACATTTGGTCTTATAGTCTGTACCAAAGAGACTTCAGAGCAAGTAATACCAGCAGTGGGAATGAGTGTACTCCATTATGTACTCAGCAAAAACAACTCCTGCTGGCAGAATCAGAACCTTTGTCCTGCTAAGCATATAAAAACCCAACTGGATGCTTCATTATTCTCACCCTACTTCTAAAAAAAAATATTCATCAAGGACTACTACAAAAATATTTCCACCTGCAATAACAATCTGCCACAGCATTGGTGGAGTTTCCTGTTCTAGGAATAGAAAGTCTCGCAAATACTGAGCAAAAGGTAAACAGTGAAGAATGGTAAACATCCTGTTTAAAACTTGCCAGCTCTAACAGTACAGTAGATGACAAGGTTCTAATTGATCAGATTACACCCTTGGTCTTTCTCCTGTTGAACTGTAATAAACTTTCACACATCAGAGTTCAGTCGCTGCCAGTGGCAGACTTTCCACCCAAGGTGAAAAAAGGCAGAAAATCCCAATAACTCCCTAGCCTGAAAAAAAGAGCTACACTTCATTTTATTGCTAGAGTAAGTCCAGATTCATTACCCCCACAAATCTTTAACAGTAATATTATGCAAGGACCTATAAAGCACAAGTGTTGGCACCCTCTGCTGCCAAGCATCAGTTGGGCTTTCATCAGTCCAGTGGGAAAAGCTCATTGCTGGAGTTTGCTTGCTTCTTTAGCTCTAAAAGCAGCTGAAGACACACTTCATTTTGCACTGCTTCATACTTACTGTGCTCTGTGACTGGTTTGTTTCCTGTGCCTTAGCAGGAACATTTTCTTGCTCTTCTTTCTGAGCTTGAGTCACTCCATTCTTTCCTTGGGCCTCTTCCTTCAGGGGCTCTGTCATTTTACTGTTTTCTTCAGCTGGAATTTCAGCCTGCCCAGCTGTGCACACCTCTCCTTGCAGATCTCTTCCAGGACCTTCTGGCTGCTCCAGTGGTTTCTCACTTGCACTAGTAGATGGACTGTCCTCTGCTGAAGCCACAGAGCTGCTTGAACATTCATCTGAATTTCCAACACTTTCACTGGATCTGCTGCCTGATGGACAACTTCTGTCAGATGCACAAGGGGAGTCATCCTTCTTGTCATCCTCACAGCCTGAGCCTGTGGCCTCATCCAATCCTGGCCTGGCACAGGGAATACGTTACAATTAACATGTATCTATTTTAACTTTTTTTCTTTAAAGTAATTTTTTTAATTGCCACATTTCTCTTTCCAAAACCCACTTTAGAGAGATATAACAACCTACTCTAACAACTATTTAGGTTAGTTTAGTTAATGGAAGAGCTGTTGTTATCGAACAGGACCTACAAACCCCCAAAACAGGTATTACAGCATTCCCAATACAGAAATGGCTGGAATCTTTGACTTCTCTTTCATGTTGCTTTAGCTGAGAGACGCCAGGGGAGAAAAATAATACATATAAGTTCATTGTAAATATAATTCATTAATGAAGAAAACGACAATGGGAAGTAGTAGAATATCATCGTTTAGAAGGGGTGGGGGGAAAACTGTCTATTTTTGCAAATTAAGTTTGTCCACTTCATCTGGGACAGAACTACAGGAATGCAGAAATGTTTACTTTCAGTTCTTTGATTTAATAATCAAAGATTTAATAATCAAAGATTTCTTTGATTTAATAATCAAAATTGATTTAATAATCAATTCTCTTATTTCTATTTCAGTCTACATCTCAGACTAGACTCTGCTTACTTGTATGTATCTAAATTTACATGCTTTTCAAGGCTTAAGACTTGAGTATAAAGACAAGGTACAGCTCTTACCAAGGACATTTTCTTTTTTCGGATTTTGTTTCATTCTTTCCAGGCTCACCAGGACGCTTCCGACTCTTGCCACTTTCCGACGACACTGCTTTGCTGGCAATAACCTGCAAGCCTTCAAAACAAATTTGAAAGTGAACTTCATCAGTACACGATTCATACATGTTGTAAATTCTACTTATCTTTTCACTTCAAATGCAATTTAAAACACTAATAGAAAGAATCACTATTGGTGCTATAGACTCAAAACTTGAACATAAACTCAGTAGCAGCAAAAGCTTTCCTGCATGGATTTACTAAGGCACAGAGTCAATTAAAATTGGATTCCTGAACTGAACTACCAGGTTCTTCAACCCATTCAGCCTCAAGTTTCACTATCTAGCTGACAGCAAGGGAACAATATGGGCGATAAATAAAGTAACTCCAAAGACCAGGAAGTGAAACAAGCTATTCTGTAGCTGGATCCAATGTCTAGTTTTTATGTACAACCCCTTTATAGTTTCACTGTGTAATTCTTACAGCTCAACTAGCAACACCACCTTCACAGAATTTGACTCTTATTATGAGATGACCTAGCAAAGCAAGGTGAAGCATCACTTATATCATGTCACACTGTTCAATATAATTTAACGCACACTGCAGACAAAGAGGAAAAATTAAATCAAACAAATGTCACTGAAACCTAATTTCAATCAATTGAAAGAAACCAATTTTTTTGTTTCCTACTGGAGTGAGGCTAGAGAGGCTTTGAATGTGGTGTGTGCTGCGAGGACAGAGTGAGGCCTGCAGTACCGATGCGGAGGGACTCCTCCTGCCGCTCGGCCATCTCGCGGTACTGCCGCTCGTACTCGGGGTCGGTGAACGTGTGCCGCGGCTCCGCCAGCTTCCGCTGCAGCCTCTCCAGGCGCCGCTGCTCCTTCTCCGCCTCCCGCTCTGCCTGCTTCTTCACCCACTCAGCCATCCTGCACACGACAGAACCACCAAAATGAGTGCTTCCAGCACCTGGTGTAATAGCAGTTCGCTGCTTTGCAGTTACAGAATGCTTCCACCACCTGCTAGGATGGGAGACAATGGGAAATGACAACAGCACCCAGGGGAATTACGGAGGCAACAGACAGAGATTCTGCTACAGAGAAGAGAGCAGAGTTTATTTTGAAAGCCAGAAACAGCATTGAAGTTCACACATCCCCAAGACTGTGGTCTTGTAGCTTCAGAGAGAACTGTGAGAATTCCAGATGAGGAATCCAAGAGGTGCAGAAAGCAGGCTGCAGTAAAATCAGATCTATTTTTGCAACAACAGAATTACAGTCAGGAGAGCCCTGCTGGCTTCCGGTTCACCTGCACTTAAGATTTCACTTTTGCTCTTTTTAGTATTCAAAATACCATTTAATTGCTACAACAGGCTGCCATTTGGCCTCTTTTGTTAACAGTGAGCAACAGGATCAGGTTATTTTATAATTTCAGCTTCTGAGAAAATGCCTTACGCTTTTTCGTGATTGACATCCCGCAGTCTCCTTCCACTGAGATCTCGACAAGCCTCTCTGTTTGTTGTCTTCTCAATCTGAGCACCAAGGGCTCGCAGCATCGACCCAAACCCTTTCAGAGAAAGAAAGTAATCAGGAAGTAGCTAAACAGGAACAAAAGGAGATGAGCTGGCACGCAACAGAAGAATAATTATGGAAAAAGAATACATAGAATTCAACACTTTCCCTCAATGTAACTGAAGCAAAGGAGAAGTTAAAAGTTGCACAATGCTACGCTAGAGAGCCCCCCAAAACAGATTTCTATACATTCCTCAGCCACTAATTACTCATGGCAAGATTGTTAATTTCTCTCACTCGATCCCACCTTACATTGTCTCCAGCTGAAGAAAGACCCTCATTTAAGAAGCTCAAGGTGTGGATTAATAGCAACAGAATTCTTCATGCAACTGCAAAGTGCCAGGCACTGTTTTTTAATTAGAAGCTCAACAAATCTGTACTTTTCAGTGCCCTAAAAGGACCTCTAAGGAGTGTTATAAATAGGCCAGACAGCCTGCTATACTGTGAGACAAAAAAAAGTATTGTGTTCAGCTAATGAACACCTTCAGTAATAGTTAAAATACTTCACCAATACAAGGAATACAGCTTAGGTTGAATTCTTTAGTTCTTTGGCCACTGAGATCTTGGCATTTATGTGGTTTTTTTAGTAAGAGAAATCAAAGTCAATTAGGTCACATAACACACTCAAATCACAGACCATCTGTACCTGAAATACTCGTCCTAAGTAACCACTGAATGAAACTTGGGAGCCTAAGATGACAGGTCCTTTTCAACACAATTTCAACTCTGAAGTCATTTTGGTGCATGCTACAGATTTCTACTAACAGATAAGCTGAAAAGGGATGTGAGGAAGATCTGAACTGCAGTTTCCCTGCTCAATCCTCAGCTTTGCAAATACACTTTGGTTTCAGCTCAGAGACTTTGTATCAGTCACACACACAACAAGAGATCTGCCAATACCTGAGGACTCCTGCTATCAGTATAGACTATGGCACAGCAGAAGTTTTTTTAACCTAAGAATCTGGTCACTAAGAAGCAGTTTAAACAACAAACCTCCTTTTCCACCACAAAGCCTTGGCTCCAGGCTATAAACGACTCCACTCTGCAACTCATCTTCATCATTGGCCAGTCGCCCATTACACTTCACGTACAAGCTTTCTTCTGGGATGTTCTAAAGAAGCAGCAGAATTGAGTCAGATCACTGAGGCAGAGAAAATGAAACATTCTAACAAAGAAAAGCATTAAGCAGTCGTTCCAGAGGAAAGCAAAAATCAGACAACCTGAAAAGCATGAAGAGTCTCTATGGTGCTTGTTTTAATTCCTGGTTACCAAAGGGTTGAACACAGTCTAAATCAGCTTGTAAACCTGAACAGGGAAAAGCCATACTATGGGAAAAATTCAGAAACAACCTGTGATGAACTGACCATAACCCTCATTCCCTGTCCTCCAGTGCTGCTGGTGTGAAGGAGATAGAGCCTGGGAAAGAGGGAGGGGAGGAGGGAAGATGTTTTTAGGATTTCTTTTTCCTCTCATAATCCTACTCTGATTTTGACTGGTAAAAAATTAACCTCATTTCCCCAAGTCGAATGTGTTTTGCCCGTGATGGTGACTGCTGAGTGATCTCCCTGCCCTTATTTCGACCTGTGACCCCTTCTGTTACATCTTCTCTCCCTTGCTCAGCTGAGGAGAGTGAGAGGGCGGCTTTGGTGGGCGCCTGGCGTCCTACCAGGGTCACACAATGCCCCACCACAATGCGTATGTATTTATATACACACACATAGATATATATAATGTAGATATGAGGCTACAGGGCTCTCTTACAGCAAACCCTGCTGCTCAGCTAAGCGACAGCAACGAAAGCAAGGTGGGCACAGGTGGGCATCGCGACCGCCCGTCAGCGGGTGCCGGAGCGGCCTCACGGCGGGCGGGCACGGGCCGCGGGCGGCCTGCGCAGAGCCGCCGACACCGGAAGCGCCGCGCCTCCCGAGGCCGTAGGGCCTCACACCCGTCTCCAGCCCCCCACTCCCCCGGCACTCACCAGCTCCCGGGCGCGGTCGCGGCGGAGGCAGAGCACGGAGCCGCCCCCGGGAGGCAGCGGCAGCAGCCGCACCCGCGGCCCCAGCGGGTCCCGCACCCACAGCGGGTCCGGCCCCAGCGCCGCCATCGCTGCGGCTCCGCGTGCTCACGTGACGCGAAAGCGGGCGGGGCGGGCAGGCCGCGCCCCCGTGCCCTCAGCCCCGGCCCGCCCCCGCCCGGTGCTTCTCCGTCCGTTTATATCTCATTTTATGGTTTGGATTTTTTAATGTAAATGGTTAAAGGCGAATCCAAGCAAGCCCTGCCATTCCAATTCGCGGAATTCGTGCAGCCTGCCAGGTTGCACAGCCCTTCCACAGCCCGTCGCGGACGGAGCAGCGGGAAGTGCGCGCCGTGGCGCCCGCTGGCGGCGGCAGCGGGAGCAGCAGCGGAGAGCGGGAAGGGGAGCGGGAGCGCTCGTGCCCCCTCAGGGAAGGAAGGGGCCGTGGCGGCACCGCCGACCGCCGCAAGTGTAGGAAATGCAACAGAGACGGGCAGCCGCGCACTGTCCGGTCAAACACGGTGCGAATTTCGCGCAAGGATTTGCAGGTAGAATCCCTCTCTGTGGATTCTTCGCCTTGTTTACTCCCACATGCGGTTTTGCATAGGGATGGGAACAGGCGCAGAACTCTGGTACCCAGCGGCGCTGCGCCTGGGTCGTGGCAATCCCAGGCATGAGGACAGACTGGGAGATAAATTCATTTGGAACTGCCCTGCAGAGAAGAACTTTGGGGTTCTTGTGGCTGAAAAGCTGGACATGAGCCTGCAGTGCGTAGTTCCAGTCCGGAAACCCAAACACATTCTGGGCTGCATCAGAAGAAGGACAGCTGGCCGGTCAAGGGAGGCATTTCGCCCCCTTTCCCCGCCTGACACCCCACCTGAAGGGCTGTGCCCGCCTCATCCTCAGCACAAGAAGGGCAACGTGTTGGAGTGGGTCCAGAGGAGGGCCAGGAAGATGCTCAGTGCAGCTGGAGCACCTCAGCTATGAGGACAGGCTGAGAGAGCTGGGGTAGTTCAGCCTGGAGAAGAGCAGGCTCTGGGGAGGCCTCATTGCAGCTTTCCAATACTTAAAAGAGGCTTATAGAAAAGTGGCAGATAGTGATAGGACAAGTGGGAATGGTTTTAAACTAACAGGGCAGAGATTTAGATTAGTTATTAGGAATTCTTTACACAGAGGGTGGTGAGGCAGTGGCACAGGTTGCCTGCAGAAGCTGTGGATGCCCCTTCCCTGGAAGGGTTCAAGGCCAGGTTGGATGGGGCTCTGAGCAACCTGGTCTAGTGGGTGGCATCCTTGCCCGTGGCAGGGGGCTGGAAGGAGATGATCTTTAAGGTCCCTTCCAACTCAAACCTTTCTATGATACCATTATTTGATTAGATAGTCACATAAAATGTGTTTAAATCAGAGTGAAAGTTGATCTGGAGCAGCACTCCACAATCAGCTCTTCATGACATGCAGTAGCTACCTGTAAGCAGGAAATTGAAGAATTGGTTAGGAAAAAAAATTCCCACCTCTACCTGTTCAGGAAAGTATGTTTACAGAGGGATGACGGTGATCCAGGCAGTGCAACCATTGTACTCTTTGGTGGTTTCAAATCTCCTCCATGTCTTCAATACAACCATCTAGCTAGAGGATATTTAAATGCAGGTTGCTCCCAGATGTCTCTGGTGGGAATTGTTTCAAACACTAGCAAAGATATGGTTGGACTGCCCTGAGATCTGCAGTGTGACACAGCTCTCACTTTATTTCCAAATAACAATGTTACCTGCAGTGCCTTTTTTAATAGCACCATGGGCAAGGACTATTGCTCATGGTGTCATCTGCCCGCTTCAGGTGTGTCCCCACCCTAGGTGGGGGCTTCCCTGCCAGGGTGGCACCTGGCACCCTGAAAATCCCTGTTAGCAGGTGAGATAGGCTCCTGTGCTGGAGACTGCAGCTGAATTAAACTCTTAAGCGTGGTGCTGTTTTAGAAAGCTGGGGGTTGTGTCTGAGCTGCTTGGCTGTTCCGGAAAGTTTGGTGATGTGGCCGTTCCCACCTTTTCAGCTTGCTGAAGAGCTGTGCTGCCTGGCCAGGCCTGTGCCAGCATGGATAAGTGGCTCTCACGCCCGGCTGTCTTGAGCTGATGTGATAAAGAAGAAGGAAGCTGGGAAACAAAGAGGCAGAGAGATGACTTGAAGTGGAGACTTCAAAATGTAAACAAATGAGTAATAACTTAATTAAGGGGATCTCCCGATGGGTTTGTCTTGGCCAGCTCACAAATCAAACATCACCCACCATTTCTTACACTATAATTTCAGCTAAAATATTTTTGTAAAGGATTCTGACCCAGTCCAGACAATCCCTTACTGTCTTTATTTGCTGTAAAAAGTTGATATTTCTGAATTATGTGTCCTGTTGACACAGTGCAGCCATTCACATCCTATGTGTCTGTAACCTGCAAAAACTGTGGTTATTTTTTGCTGGATCAGGCCCAAATTCAGTTGACATTGTATTTTAAGTCACGTGGTACTGCTTGTTTCACTTATAATCACGTGCCATTATCTGTGGCATGCCACCTGATAATAAATTCCACTAGATTTAGGGTGTTTTTATTCATTTGCAGTATCTGATTGAAATGTAATTGTCGAATGTGAGGTATGCATGTATACATAGGCAGATGAATAAGTATTTTCTTAGATCTGTGGGATTTCACTTGCATTCCGAGGGCATGAATCATTTCCTCCTCTGAAACTCCTGTTCTTGGCATGGAGGGTGTGGAGCTTGCCAGTATAGGCCAAATAGGTGGAGCTGTCCAGGATAGAGTTGGGGATGTTCTGAATCAGTGTAATTCACAGGTTGTTTGAGCTGTGGCTTTTCTGAATGTTTCAGTCTACTCTTTTATCTCTGGGGTTTTATGTCATCACAGTGAAAAATGGACCTAAAAAGAGGCCCCAGTGCATCCTGAGAGATGGACACCCACGACAGCAACCTGCCATTCCTAACTCTGACACCCAGATTCTGCCTGCAGGTTAGAGCTGTGATACCCTGAGGACAGAAGAGCTGGCAGCAGTGGAGTCCTACTGACATAGGTCAGGCCCTTTACAGATCATACATCACCACCTTACAGGTGGTTTTGGGCTACTAATGCCATTCTCTGTCCAGGGCTGGGGTCTGTGTTTGGGTGATTGCATCTATGAGACTTGCCCAGATCCTTGCACATAGTCAGACTGCATGCAAGCAGCATTTAGCAGGCAGAGGAGTGGTTTTCTTTCAGCTCAGCCCTACAGCAGACCCCGCTCCCAGGATTTATGCAATGCCGTTTAGCTGGTGCCACGTTCATGTCAGTGGGCGAGTGTTCCTGTGTCTCTTGTTCTTGATTATGCTTCTATTCCTAGAACTCATCAAAAGTCTATTGCCTTGCTCCTCACAGAAAAGTCTAAATAAGTCAAAAGGGCTGTTATTATAATTTCCCCTTTGAAATGTATTTTATGAGAAATGTTATTCTCTCGGTAAAACAATGAACACTCTCTGATTCTGCAGTGGTGCTTTAGACTTAGTTAATAAATCATGCTTGCCACTTTTCATTTAGAAAGGATTTCACAGACATAATTAATTAAACCTGACAGTATTCTTGTGTGATAAGTAAGTACTCTGACTATTTCAATGGTGACACTCAGGCGAACTGGTTATACTACCTTCTCTAGTCAGTCAAAGGATCAAGTCTAGAATTTAAAACTTCCTGCTGTCTTGACATAATTTGAGAGATGAGACCACCCATCGTTTTCATATTTCATCCTGATATCCATGTGTGTGATGCCTGAGATAGTGGGTGGGGTTCTGTGGCCTGCAGGATGCAGGATGCTGGGAGACCAGGTTGTGATCTGCTTCAAATCTATTACCTTATTTAACATGGAACACCGATTTTTCAGTCTATCTGGAACCACCAGATGTATAACTGTCATAACACCGCTATTCATTCACTTGTTCATTCATTCACCCTCATTGTTTCCTCCAGTATGTTCCATTTTAATGGCAGTATCAGTGCTTCCCGGTGATTTTTAACGGTCTGTCAAGACCAGGATCACATTATGCAAGACTGTAATGAGGAAGGAGTAAGGTACTCACTGGGCCTTGTCTTCTAATGACACCTCAAAGATGCCTGTGGGAGTGAAGAACACAGACCCAGTTGTTCACGAGGTTCCCAGATTAGGAAAGGATGGGTCAAAAGTTGTTCTGATAAGACTTTGGTGTTTCTCACTTCTAAAAATGCTCCTAGACACAGGTAAGAGAAAGGATGAAAGACTTCACTAGAAGTATTAAACAGATGTGTATGTTCCTGTTAGAACATTCTAAGTGTGCAAAGCTATTAACAAGGGTGGATTTTGTCCACTGAGGTCACTTCCAGAATTTGAAAACATGTCCTTTAAGAGTGCGGGGGTTTGTCTGCTAGGCAGTCAGTCATGTACTGTCATAAATATATGGAACTGGATCATCTGGATATGTTTTCTTGTACATTTTAATGGCATCCCAAAGGGTAAATTCCACATAATGTATTTGCAACTAAATGTGTTACATGCTTTCATATTATTCTTGTATGGAGGATCAGGACAGGATGAAAAGAAACCTCTGTGTGTGTTCTTAGGACAATAGCTAAGAGGCTGTATGACATGAGGGAACATTTGTGACTTCAGACACTATTACATCATATTGTTTGACAAAAATGTAATTAACTGTAATGAATCAAGTTGATGTTTGCAAGTGCAGTTTCCGGCCAAATGTCAATAGTCATCTGCTTCAGCTTCTGTGTCATCGGTGCAAAGGGGAGAGACAGGGTGTTAAGATACCTGATACTGGGCTGGGAGCAGGTGGAGGAGAAACATAAATGTTACTTATACATTGTATGAATGCAAAAGCTACTGTTTAATATACTTATTGTCTCACAGGGAATGCCTAGATATCAATCTCTGAACAAGTCTGTGGTGAGTAGCTGGATTTCTTTATTCTTGTAGCCCATAGTAGTTAATAGTGCAGGTACTTAGAGATAGTCAAGATTTTAAGGTAATTCTAAACCAAATTTTACCCTCACATTGATCCCTTT
This sequence comes from Platysteira castanea, assembly GCA_013397175.1. NCBI lineage: Eukaryota > Metazoa > Chordata > Aves > Passeriformes > Platysteira > Platysteira castanea. The sequence continues at coordinate 779,379 of VYXC01000510.1, forward strand.
GTTGTGCTTAATATCTTTGCCTCCATCCTATGCAGGGATATTTAGAGTGTGAGTTCTTTCAGAGGAGGAACATGCACTGCTCTGCACATATATATGTGAAGAACCTGAGAAACCAAGGTCCTTCTTTGTTTGGCCATAAATATCTTCAGCACAGTCAGCCTTGTTAGTGTTGTTAATAGTAATCTGAAATTTGGCAGCAATAATTTGAGGTGAATTGGCTAATTAGACACCCAGGTAACAGTGTAGAAGGTAACATTCAGGTTCTAAGAATTCCTTAACCTTGTGTTTTCTCTGCTTTGCTAGTCTTGAATGCCTAGATTTGGTGTCTGTTCTGGTTAATTTTAACCAAATACAGCTGGAGAGTGCTGAATGGGTCACTTGTAGTGAACAGTATATTTTACAGGAGAACAATACCAAAAATAGGTCTCTGCCTCTCTACCCTTCCTCTCCCTCTAACAAAGCTTTTAATTACAGCTCACAGAGACACTGTGCTTAATTACTAAACCTCTGTGTAAGGACTGGATTCTAGTTTCCTAATTGGCACCTGTATGTTTGACAACTTCACAAAAATCCAAAGCTAAGAGTGACCATAAGATATGAAATGTGTATATTATATACAAGGCAGATCTCTATTGTCAGTCAGACCCCTACGCCTTAAAATTGTTAAGAAACAGGAGAGAGAGTGAACAATGTATGGCTTTGCAGTGTGGACTTTTCATCCCATCATGACACTGTCTGCAGTAATTTGGAGCTCCTAGACCAAAGTTACACTCTTCTTGAAATGATCAGCTGAAGGGGGAAAAAAAAAAGATCAGGTATCCTCATTTGTTTTTCAACTGACATGAAAATTGATTTGGAAATGTTCCTTGCTAGAACTGAAGTTGCATTTCCAGTAGTTGGGAGGAGTACCCAAATTATACTACCCCACCCATGTCTGCCTACTTTCGGTTTACCTGAGGAGACATTACAAGGGAACTGAAGGAGGAAAGGAGGACAGCAACAAAAGGGAGAGCACACAGGACAAGCCTAAAAAGACAGAAGTTTCAAGCAGAGTACCTCAAGTGGGTAAGCCCTCATTTTGGGTTGTGTTCAGAAGAGATATCATGTGCTCGGCAGTCTGTGGCATGGTGGTGTTCATAAATCCTGTTTAAAGCAGATCGTGACACTGACCATTCAACCTCTGATCAAGTGTTATGAGTCAGATCCTCACCTAGTGTAAATTCTCAAAGGTCCACTGGCTTGAAGGAGAAATGCCCCAAGTTAAGAATCCAGTCTGTAGTGTAGAGAGGTCTCATTCTTTGGGTGCTGGGTTTGACATGATTGCCTTTTGACTGGATCATACAAGCCCCACTTATACTCAGACAACATTCTTGTAGTAGTAGTAGTATTTATCTCCTTGTGTAAGGAATGTTCTGCTAGCCTGCTGAGGACCTACAAATGAATAATAATAACAGATGCAGATTTGTATTTGTTTCTCTTGGGAAAAAACATACAAAACATAGATTTAGGGAAAATGTGTGGGGGTATTTCGTTGTTGTTGTTTTATACCATAAGTGTGAGTTGGAGAATACAGACATTATGGGATTACAGACATGTAACTTCTTGTTGATTTGATATTGGAATAATTTGCCATTTTCTTTACACGATATCTTTTTGCACCCATGCAATTGAAGTCAAATTTTTAGTGTGGTGTTCAGGGAATACCACTGGTTGGACTCCCCTCCAGTGTTTCTTCTAATCCTTTCCAAAATAGAGGTAATTATGTGTCATCTATGAGGAATTTGCAATACAGCTCACTATGCCCCTTGAGGATCCTTCTTAAGTCATATGTATGTGAGGCCTGGAAAAACCATGTCCGCGCATGGTTGTATTTCAAAATTAGGATGATGATACAGCTGTGCCTTTGTTCCTTCGTGTTCCTGTCTGACTTGGGCTCTGGCCTAGAAGTGATGTCGGTGTCAGAATATGCCAGATTGGTTGTTTCTCAAGGCAGGGCTATGAAGATGTCTTGCCAGTGTGTGAAAGTTACAGTTGGAAAATCTTGTTGATGATGGTTGTTTTGTTTTGTTTTTCTCTCTGATGTTCTTTTGTATCAGGAAGTTACAGGAATGGTTTGCCAGGAGAAGCCCTTGTACCCTCCTCACATCTGCAGACTGGGGCATGGCTCCAGTGCCTGTTCACTCCTGGTTTGTGCAGGTGGCCCTTTGCCTGGAAAGGTTCCATAGATGACCTTGTGGTTCCCATAGCCAAGAACCTTAAATATTGCAGATGTGGCACGAGCAATCTTCCTGGCCCTCTGAGCCACATCCTTAAATTCAGGACTGCCAGAGAGCCAGCTTGTCCTTCAGTGCACCAAGGGAGCAGGGGGGAAGTGACAGTGACTCCCAGGAATGCTTGCTGTCCACTGTGGGTCAGGGCTAGGCCAAAGGGCATAACTTCAAGATGGAATGAAATGTGTAATGTCAACTTCAGTAGCATCTGATAAATTTCTCCCTCTCGCAGTGGGAGTTTATCCTACATAAGCACAGCCCCTCTGCTGAATGTGGGACACAGTGCCAACATGGAAGCTGTGCCTGGAAGCCTTGTAGCCCAGGGGAAACAGGCTGGCAGCCTTTCCTGTGGTTCTTTGTTGCTGAGGTTTCAAGTGGTGCTGCTTCTCTTCCTCCATCCTGAGATCTGTGCCCTGCAGTCCATGTTTAATCTAACTGATGTTCCCCACTTTAGTTGCCCAGGCTGTGGCTTGTATTTTAACATCACTTGTGCACTCTAAGTTGTAATGCCAAGACTTAGCATGCAAAAATTGTAGTGAGTCCCCACAGAACGTAAGATTTGCCAGAATCGTGCAATGTTAGCACATGCTAAATTTGTGCATTCTCATTTACCTTCTGTTGCGTGTTTGTTTTGATGAGTTTGGAGTTGTTAGGGGATCAAGCTTGTGCCTGCAAGTACAACTGTCTGACACTTTCTTTAGAATTCAAAAACAAAAGATGGGATTTTGATGTTATCACCTGTCTGCGGGGATGTAGGACTTTTGGTAAAACTCCCCAAATCTCACTGTAAAACTTAAGAGGGAGTTTTGTCAGCAGCTGGCTGAGACATACAAGTTGTATATGATGAACTGGTGCTGCTTGACAAATCCTTCTTATACACCAGTGATCCCTGGACTCCTTTAAGGCAGCTGGGCCCCATGAAAGCAGCTTTGTGGCACTCACAAAGCAAGTGAGGCTTGACAGGCACTGTTTGATCAGAAGGAACCACCTATTGCCACATCGTTCCTGTGCACCCTGGCTTCCGGCCCCCTTCTCTGACACAAGAGATGTGTGGTCAGAGCGTGTTTGGGAGACAGGAACTTCTAATTCTGGCTCTAGCACTTTCTTCCTTGTGATATGAAAGCAGCTCTATGGGCATTTTAAAGGAGTTTTTAAAAAATAGCCTCTAATTAGGCTGCCCACACCTGGGTATGTAGTCAGAGGCACACTAGGCCTTATTTTCAGAAGTGAATATCTGTGCATCCTTTTATTCTCAGCTGGAATTGTGGATACTGAACATTGAGTAGTCAGGGCAAATTGTTCTTTAGTAGACTTGAACATGAATTGTGTTGCAGAAGTTTCTAAGCATTAGGAAACTAATGACTAGTGCTACTATAAAGTGCTATTCTCAATAGCAACTGCAGTTTTCATACCATGATGCCTTGTGAGATGTGAATTTGAGAAAAAGAGGAGGAGAAATGAAGAAAAATAATCTAAAAATATGGTACAGAGAAGTAGAGTCTACAGAGTGCGTAACTTACAAAGAATGTTGGGAAAATAGGAAGCTTTCATTTCTTTAAGAACCCCCAAAGCTCTGTAGTCTCATAAGACTGAAAATAACTTCATGTTCTTTGCTGGTGCTTTAAGATATAATGTCTGCTACTCCATCTTCCCTCTCCCTTTTCTGCTCTCAGGAGACCACTTTCTCCAGAAGTGGGTTTTGAGATTTGGGAATACTTGCTAAGAAAGATGGGGCGTGTCAGAACACTTCTCAACTGTCTTAGAGCCAAATCTCAGAATCGTATTTTCATTTTTGAGACCCTTCCTCAGCTGAGGCTTGAGGAAGAATCACAAATGAGGCTTATGAAGCATCAATGCCATTTCAAGACAGTCTTATATTTTTATGAGGAACAAGCAGATCTATTTTGAAAGCAACCAGCCTACAGAATATTGTTTCAAATAAATTAAGATATAGGGTGTCATAGCTGGTATTTTGGTCTGCTGTTTGCTGTTGGAGCCTGAGTACTTTGGTCTGTGCTGTTTGCACTGTACTAAAGAGTGGCTGAGTTTGATTCTGCCTGCTATCCCCAGGGCCCTCATGAAGAAGAGATTCATATCTCATGAGATTACCCCACTGAGCAAAGAAATGAAATAAATAATATCTTTTAGTTCTGTCAAGTACAGTAGCTCTCAGAGCCTTTCAAGGCAGTGTCAGCACAGGCTGGATCCTGCATCAGTGTGTAAAAAGGCATCCTTTACAAGAGCAACGCTGCAGAATGAAGCCAATGTAAGCCTAATGGGTGGTGGAAAAGAGTGAGCCTTCTTTTCCCCTCCCTAATGCAAGTCTGCAGGGGGTTATTTTCCAGCAGGTGTGAGCCTTGGGGCAAATCAGCCTGCTGGAATTCTTCTGCAACAGGATCTCCTAGTAAATCAGTGTGGTAGTGGTAGGGATCTTATTTGGGAACCAATTAGAGCTTGTGTTGGTTGTTTCTCCTTGGCAGCTTTAATGAACCCATAACACAGAAGTACTGGGAAGAAAAGATTTTGCAGTAGTCTCTGTTAGAAAATCATGGCCTACCCAGCTCCTTCCACAGTACAATACAACGCTTCAAAAGACAGCAAAGGTTGTTACCGTAACTTAGTCATGTGTGAAGAACCAGGAGAGCTAAAATGAGTTAAATAATTTTATTGTGCTGTAACACTGGGAAGAAATATTCCCCAGAACAATTGTTCTTCCCTGTTCTGCAGAAAATCCTGCAAAAACCCACTTGAAATGTGTCTGTCAATGCAAACTAAGGCAGGTACAGCAAATTCCAGATTCTTGCATTGTCACTACAGAGAATAAACTCCCTTCTCTTTTTACTTGTCCACCAGTCCTTTCACCCAATGCCTTTAGCATATTTCTATTATTAATTTTCACATCATACCTCTGAAATGTTATGACATTTGATCATAATTTATCTAAAAAATCACAGATACTCCTTGTCATAGCATACAGTTTCCAGTCTTCGGCAAGGCTGTACAATAACCTCACTATTATCCCTTGTGCCCTATTCCCTATCGGGTGCTAGGACTTGGTTTCTGTTTCAATTAACCCTTTAGTACACTCCAAACTGGCAGCATCTAAGAAAAAAATCATAATACTGTCCTGAGAAATGGAAGAAGACAGGGCATAAGCTTAGAGAAGCCAGTAAGAAGCTGAAGTTCTCCTGACAGGGGGTTTCTGTTCAGAATTTCTATAGTGTCAGTGTAATAGGAATACAGCTTTTTTGGTGTGATATAGCAGGTCCTGTTTCCACCTTAAGATACTGAACTGTTGCATGCCAGTCCTTCAAAGCTGATAAGAAGAAATGAAGACTGTGGTTACAGCTACAATGCATTGTATGTACCTGGAACTGTTCTTAGCTCTGTATCGGGCAATTAAAGATATTTTTAACTTCCAATCTTCAAAAGGTAATGGACTTTTTAAAACTTTCTATTAGAAAGTATACTAAAATATTAAGCATATCTAAAAGGCTATTATGAACAAACAAACAAGCAAACAAGATAGGACTAGGAATGGAGTTTCAGGATGTCATTATAGGGTGCTCATACAGGATTTTTATGACCCTTTCCACCAGAAGAAACTCACTAGACCACAGAAAAGGAAAGATTAGGACTATTTCATGTAATGTTATATACTCTTTCATGTTCTTTGGGTCCTCATTAGAAGAGTGAGAGATGAGTTCCAGCAGTGCATGTGTGTTAATAATAGGCCATACAAATGAGATTATAATAAGAGAATCCCGGATGATACATAAGGAATTAGAGCCAGGAGTCCCTATATAAAAGCAGACATATACTCATTGAAACTAGGAGCATGGTAAGTCTTTGTAGGAGAGGATCCACAACGGCGAGTCAAACTCATCAAGCCTACTAAAAATTAGTGGTAATCCAAAAAGAGAGGCAAAATCCAGGAGTCCTGAATCTTATTCTCTGAGCTATAGTAGGCTTATTTTCACTCTCTTAGAACTTTGTCCTTGAAATACGTTTTGGAAGAAACTTTTCATTGAAACAGTGTTAATTAAGGAAAGAAAAGTTTGGAGAAAAAAACAGATTTACCGCTTTTGGGTTATGAGACATTAGAAAAATGCACTTAGCCTCCAAAATACGTTGTCCCAAATCCTCTGCACTTATGTGATGCTCAAAGTGTGAAAAGAAATACCTTTGTCAGGACTGATAATTTTGCATTTTACAGTAGCTATCTCTTTTAAGCTTTCCTGAAGAACCCAGGAATTCAAATAAATTTTTTCATGTGGAACATGTACATTTTCATTGTTATTTAAACAGGGACTTTCCTTAGCTCAGTTTTCAGGGATACACTTTAGAATGGGCGTAAATGAAAAGCTATGAATCCTCCATAGTAATCTGTGGAGCTTGAGACTTGCTTAAAAGTAAACATGTGTGAAAGGGTTTTCTTTGAACCGTGGCGCCAGAATGTCCAATATATGTGAAGCATTTCAGGGAACTGCAAAAGGCAAACGACACTATTAAAAGACATGATAAAAGTGAGGAAAAAGCTATGTCTACTACTACTGCTACTACACAACTTCCTCTTTTCTGTATTTCCAGTAGGTGCCAATCTCTAAAGATAGGTGAACTACACAGCTGCTACTTCTGGTGAGTGTATTTTTGGTGTCTGTATTGACAGAGAATATAAATATTCCAAAGGATAGAAACGTGTCCTGTGTGACAGGCAATCCAGCATATCCAACAACTGTGCATTACAATGGCTGCTGTTACAGTGCTGTAACTTCTGTGGTCTACAAACCCATGACGTAGAAACCTTCAAAACAAATACTAATAGGCAGCTATTTACACAGAGACAAAAGTATTGTAACTCATTTTGAGGTTTTTAGGTGACTTGTACTTTCCTCAACAAATGCCAGTGATTGCTACCCCTAACAGCTTCCTAGGAAAAACCAGCAAATGTGCATTTTTGTCTTTTATGTAGATGATTATTTAGGGATACATTTAAATCTGCACCAAATGTACCGTTAATACTAAGTCAAGGCTACAAATATTTTAATTCTGTCAAAATGCATTTTAAGAGAAAGATAGTTTTAAAGCTTGTGAGTATTTTCTACTGACATTTAACTTTAATTTCCAGGAGAAATTGTAAGTGCATAGCAGCCACAACCAGAAACTGGGTGGCCGTCCTGCCAGGACTGGAGTGAGGATGAAGCAACACAGTGTTTTTTAAGGATAGAATTGAAATTGGCTGGGAAAGGCTGTCCAGCCTGGGAGCTGCAGAAGGGAGCACAGCAGGTATGGGACTGGGGCTGGCTGAAAAACTGGGGAAGATGGGAACTGTTTGGCATCAGAATAAAGAGGATGAGAGATAGGGACAGGAAAACAAAAACAAAAACAAAAACAAAAACAAAAACAAAAACAAAAACAAAAACAAACAACAACAAAAAAACCCCACCCACCAGAAAGAAGAGAAAAATGCAACCGTCTGAGCGAACACATTGAGTCCAAGAGGTGTGTAGGGAATATGAAATAAGGAAATGGCCACTAGGCTGGGAGCTGGGGCAGGGAATATGCATGAACTTGCAAATCTGGAGTGCAAAGGTTGGTTGGAGGTTCAATGAGTTAGAGAAGGGAGATGGATCTGATTGAGAACAGGAAGTGGGAATTGGGTCTGGGAGGAGCTGAATGAAAGGTGAAGGCTTTAGATAAATTAAGGTAGTCTTTTGTACTCCTTCCCTCACCGAAATGTCTGAGTAGCTTTTTACGTAAAACTAATAACAACCCAAATTTACCCTGGTTGATAGGAAGGGACCTTTATCTGTTGAACTGGAACTAGTCTAAGTCACTTGAATGTTTAGTTTGTGCTTTTGGGGGGATAGGAAAGAAATGTTTCTTCTTTGATCAGAGACCCTTTGGAGTTTGGTGACAAACTGTGAATGTCTCTTGTAGTGGAAAGCCTTTTTCAAATGATTCTGAAATATACCTGCAGTTGCTTAAAAACAACCATACTCTGATCATACTCTGCACTCTCTTTTTTCCTTTTTTAGTCCAGTTAACCTCAAAAAAGGCAAACTTCATCTGCTTTGCTGTGTTTTGTTTGGCTTGTAATCTGTGCTGTTGCAAAGGGAAGCAGTTGCTGCAGTTGTTTGTAGAAGTTCCTGCAGTCTGTGATGTTGCTGGGGCTGATCTGGTAGCTCTTTGGCCAACTGGGCCAGTGGCATTGAGACCTGACTAGGAGCTACTTGGCAAGGTCCAAAGCAACAAGGTGTTAGTTTTGTTTATTTTGTGGTTTTGGTTCTTTCTAGTAACATTTTGAAACAGCTTGATATAATAGTTGCAACTAATGTATCCTGATGGGAAAAGTGCCTGCCGCCTTCTGCCCAGAGTCTTCTGGGCAAGATGAGAGTTTCCCAACAAGGGAAAGGTGAAAGAGATTATTTTGAAAAATGTCTGCTACTTGGACAGCCCAAATGAGTACAAGCAGTGGAAATCTGCCTCTTTTTTGCTGAATGAGGGCTGTCTACTTTCTGTGAAAGGTGCTAAAAACAACTTCTGATTTGAATGTTCCTCTTTTCTATTCATCATCATTTGAGTCTTCTTTGGCTCAAATCTGCACCAGCTGTTTTCCACCCTAATCTTCTTTCCCATAGCAATCTGGCCACGTTTGCAGCAGCGGTGGTTACGCTGGGCGAGGATGAAGTACTGCAGTTGTCCTTGGCATGTTATTGCCGGCTAAACCAGTGGAATCTCATTAGGTTAGATTTCTTCATGGCCGCTTATGGATGCCTTAGGGTGGAAGATGCCTGTGGTCTGCAGAGATAAAGGCCTTTGCAAAGGAGGAGCAAGCGCTTATCAGTGCTGCCAGTGAAAGATGAACGTCTGGAGTCTTTTTAGAGTTGGGCCAGCTCTTTCTGCGCTGTCCTGTGGGTACTCAAATAGCATTTGTGGTAAAGCTCAAAGGGCCGTACCTGTTCCTACAGCCCTGGAAAAGCCCGGGTTTACTGGTATTAATCAGCGAGGATGAAACGAGAGTGCAAAACCTGGTAATACTGGAATAGTTTTTCCTTCTCTGGGCTTTCGCTGGGTTCCGCTGTAGGCAGTGGGCAGACAATACCCTGTAGTCCTGCTTGCGGTGTTCCTTACGCGTTTGAAACCACCCAGAGCTGCCAGCGGCAGGGCGGGAGCAGCTCTGCAGTCCTACAGGAGACACGAGGGCTTGATCCACCCTGGGTTCCCGCAGGAAAACACTGGTTCGCTGTGGGAGGGGGCAGCGCCGGGGCCGGGACAGCCGCGCCCCGCCCCGCCTGGCGTCATGGAATTCCAGGGCGCTCCCGCCAATGGCGGCGGGGGCACGTCCGGTGCCACCCGCGGCAGCCCCGGGGCGGGGGGGCTCCGGTCGCCGCCGGTGACCTCGGGGCTCGGTCCCTCCCGGCCGCCGCGGAGGGCCGCAGCCGGGGAGCACGCTGAGGGAGCAGCTCCTCCTGCGGGAGAAGGACGCGGGAACAGCCAGAGAGAGCTGGAAGCGTGGCCGCTTCCTCTGCACCTCTGGAAGCGGGCAGGAGTAAAGCTGACAGGGACAACCTATGGATTATTAACCTCCGGGCAGTTTCTTGCGGCTGGGAACTAGTGCTGCCCTGTTTTAACTTTTCCAGCTCCTCATCATAGGCTGTGTGTGTTACGTGGGAAATTGATGCCAGTTTCGGTGCCTGGCTTTTAGAGTTTACAGAGCATTTGCAAATACTCTCACTGTATGGTACTGCGAAGCTCAGAGTTCACTTTCTGACTGTCCAGTAAGGTGTTGTTCTCTCATAAAATACTATCAATAGATAAATCAATCCACCGATACTTTTGTAAGTACAAATAAAATCCTTTGTGGTTTCTCTTTCCTGACAGTGACCTCTCATAAACTCACCGTAGGGTCAGAGGTGTATCTGTGGCATGTCTGGTCATGTCTGTGTAGTGCAGCCCGTTGTTTTTGTCTGAGCACTAATGCAGACTATATCTATTTTAGCAGAGTGTTCTGCCCACGATAACACTCTCTTTCTTGTCAGGTTTGATTAGCCCCAAGTGAGTGCTCACACGGCTAAACCACTTGTGCTGCTGGAGGTAGTTTGGATGTCTCCACACAGGACTGCATTACATCATCATCCGTAATAAAGATTTTGCAAATCAAATATGGCTCCTTCTAATGCCTAAGTGACAGACAAGATGGTGACACCAGTTTGTGTGAGCAGAGAATCTGACTCTGTAGTTGAGATGTGCTTAAGACAATTGCCAGTGACTTTTCAGTTGTATTAGAGGGCAGGTTACTTTCCCCCAGGGCATTTTGATCCTGACATTAATAGAAAAGAAAGAGCAAATTTTCTCATTAAACATCATGGCAACTGATACAACCAGTTGGGATCTGCTGGTGATGACAGTGCTAAACTTACAGTTGCTTTTCCAATAGCTGTGTTTCAAACTCGAAACCATGGGGACAGCACTGATGCAGGAAATAAGGCTCCTCTTCCTTCCCCAGCAATAGATTTTCCTTGTGAACCATTGTGCCTGCAGTGTGTTTCCGAGTCAGAAGTATCCCCAGCAATCCCCTCCTGACACTTGTGTCCCATTTTACAGACCAAGCATGGGCCTTCCACAGCAGATCCTTGCTGGGTGGGCTCTGATGGGCCAGCTTACAGGGAGAATTTTTTTGTTTTGCTTCTATGTAAAGAAAAAAAAATCACAGAATCACAGGATCAATTAAGTTGGAAAAGACCTCTAAGATCATTGAGTCCAGCCTTCGTCCAAACACCACTTGTCAACTAGACCATGACACTAAGTTCCATGTCCAGTCTTTCCTTAAACACTTCCAGAGAACAGTAACTTCACCACCTCCCTGGGCAGCCTCTTCCAATGTCCAGTCACCCTTTCAGTGAAGAAATTCCTCCTAATGTCCAAGATAAACCTCCGCTGGTGTAATTTGAGGCCATTTCCTCTTGTCCTGTCGCTGGTTGCCTGGAAGAAGAGGCTGACCTCCACCTGGGTACTCCCTCCTTCCAGGGAGTTGTAGGAGCGATAAGGTCACCCCTGAGCCTCCTTTGCTCCAGGCTAAGCACCCCCAGCCCCCTCAGCAGCTCGTCGTGAGATTTGTGCTCCAGGCCCTCACGCAGCTCTGTTGCCCTTCTCTGGACATGCTCCAGCACCTCCATATTCTTCTTGTAGTGAGGGGCCCAGAACTGGACACAGCACCCGATGTGTGGCCTCACCAGTGCCGAGTACGGGGGCAAAATCACTTCCCTAATCCTGCTGTCCACACGGCGACCCCCAAACCAAAAAAGAACCCGCCTAAAAACCAGTGAGACCAACTCCGGGGGGAGAGGATGCCCCTGGTACTTCGGTGGGGTTAAGAGTCGAGGCCTATCTGGCTCCCGGCTGCCGGAGCGGAGGCGCGCGGGCCGAGGCGCGGGGTGTCCCGGGCCGCGGGCAGGGGGCGGCGGGCCCAGGGAATCCCCTCGCGCGCGCGGCGTGCCTTTTGTGTTTGTACACACGGAGCGGGGCGGGGCCGCGGGCGGGGCCGCGCCTTCCCTCCATTGTGCGCCATTGGCGGGCGGGCGGGCCG